>JAWNLD010000654.1:0-211984 GCA_035041545.1 Drosophila colorata
TTCGTACAGAATGGGCAAAAATAACACCCGAGGAGACACGGAACTTAGTTGCTAGTATGAGTAGACGATTAGAGGCTGTTATCAAGGCCAAAGGAGGTCCGACAAAATTTTAGGTTCATACAAATCCTACCTAATCCTAATACCTAATCCCCATGTGAGCCTAATCTTTTAATCTTTTAAAATCATGAACCTTTTTTAATTTTATATTGTTGATAAAAAAAATATGAAATATTTTTTGTAGAATTATTTAATAAAATGATCCTGAATAAAAATTATACTCTAATTATTTTTGGAAGTTAGGTATAAAAAATTTATTAATAGCTAAACTTTGAAAACAGCGCTTTGCCAAAACTTTTTTGATTCACTGTACATATGTACTAGTATATGCACATTCTTATGCGTGAGCTCTTTTTCGAATTCTAAAGCGATTGTTTGCGTATGTGTGTTTTTAAGCGCAGATTTTAACAGAGGTAATCAAAATACTGCTGTAGCTTGGTAGCAGAGATGTTGCCCGGCGCGCTAACAGACGCGAATTCGAATCAACCAACATTTGAAAGATATAGCTTTCTATTTTGTGAAAATGTTGCGAGAAATTTCACAACTAAGGCATACTGAAATTTGTCTGCCAGTATTAAAAGCGAGCGCGCTGCGCGAGCAATAATTTTTATTAATTATTTGTAATTTACTTTATTAGGGCATTAGGCATTAGCAATTATCGATTTAAAATTGATTAGGAATTTAATATAATGATATTAATATATATGGCAAGGGCACATTGACAAAGCAGAGTATATGCATTAGCCCAGAGATAATAAAATTTGGCAAATGCAAACTGCTGCCAATGCTGACGTCCTGTTAATTATTGACTCGAATGATACAAAATTTACTAACTAACTAAGTAGTCATCTAACTAGTTATCAAGTATCTCGAGCAGCTGGAGGAGCACCAGCAGGAGATCAGCTATCTGCTGATGGACATTGTCTCGCAGCTGCTGACGCTATCCGCCAAGCTCTACGAGGCCGCCCAGCTGGAGCAGTCGACGGGCCACAAGCTGTTGCACATTGTGGAGACATCCGCCCTGCGCTTCCCCAGCAGCAGCAGTGCGGCAGCGAGAGAGAGTTAAGCGATTGGAGCAGCCAAAGGTCGCAGCGATGCTCATGTTCAGCTCGCAGTTCACGCGCACTGGCTACTTTGGCCTGCTGCAGCGTGCCGCCTATCTAAACGACTAGCGCAAGGGCTTCCAATGGTTTAGCTATTTTATTTTAATTAAATTATAAAATATTTAAATGTTTAATTGTATTGAAAGTATTTTACCTATATATATATATAAAATTAAATTAAAGAATATTGTTAAATATATATATATACATATATATTAGAGATCTGCATGGCCTAATTCACAATTTAAATCTAATAGAATGAATTCGAATTTAATTGAATTGACTGTGTGCGAGGTAAATGAAAAATTTCACATTGCCGAAGGCATTCGAATTACTCGAATAATTCTATGGAAACTTAGGGTATTGCAGTCTTCGGTTGATGAGTTGTCTAAGTGCTCAGGCATTTAGGCAACTGAACAACGAGGAGCCGTGTTCGAAACCCAGGCCAGTAGATCGATGTAAGAGTGCTCTAGACGTGTTTGACTTGCGTTTTCTTCATATTTTGGCGAGTCAGGGGAGGTATCCTAAATCCAAAATATTCTTGATCTGCGTATGATTTACACGAATCTAAAAAGTCGAACTTCAGGTCGCTAGCTCTATAGTCGCTGAGATCGATGCGTTTATACAGACGGACGGACAGACGGACATGGGTAATTTGATCCAGTCGTCCTGATCCAGAACATATGCACTTTATACGGTAGGAGATGACTCCTTTAAGTTGTTACATACTTTGTCACAAAACCATTATACCCTTTTTACCCATTTTCAATTTGTTCAGGATATACAAATTTAGCCATTCGGATGAAATCGAAACAATACCTCATTCTCACTCATTCAATTCATGCCTTTTCGGTTAAAGGTTGTGCGACCTAGCCTTATGTCAGCACAGATTCACTCGAACTTTTTCTGCGTCGCATACTATATCACTCAATTAATTTTGATCATTGTTGATTCGAAAGTAATTTTTGATATTCATGCAGACCATATATATATATATATATGTATATATGTATATATATATATATATATATATATATATATACATATATACATATATATATATGTGTGTGTGATTAAATGTTTTAATTGTTTGACTAGAGTGGTATGTATGTATATTTATGTTAATATTTTTGTGTTTTTCTTCGTAGCATATTTCGTCAGATTAAGTGTTACGGGTTTCGGGATGCGCCCACTGCGGGCAATTCGATTAAATCAATATACTTCCATCACTTTTAAAGCTAGATGCATATACCGACAGATTGCTGATGACCTCCTCTAAAGATCACATCCAATCTTTTTTAGCTACGCCCACTACCGCGCCCACAATGTCCAAAACTCGATATGTGCACAACATCAATAATGCCAGTGCAACATTGCTAGCGCCATCTATTGCATACTTTTTGGTACTTATTATTTGGTTTCATTAGAATAGTGTTGGATTCAACTAGCTTGTCACATCAAGTGGTTAGTGGTCATTGGTCGGTAGATGGCGTTAGTTGCAAGACTTTTTCGTATTCTTAGAATTTGTGAGCGGCTGTTTGCGATTGTGCACTTGTCATACAACTTGAGTTGAGTTTTGTCACAACTTGTAGTATAAAATGCAGCTAAAACTATTATTTCTAATTAATAATTCTATTATATCTGTAAACAAAGTAATATTTCAGATGATTATAGGAATACAATTGAACTCTTTTCTTTTTTATCAAACAAATGATTACCTAACAAATTTCAGAAATATTGAATTTGTCACACCAAAAATAAGTGACCGGTTCTCGGTGCTCGGGTTCAATTCCCGCTCTTGATGCAATGACTGGTCTTGATTCCTCTAATAATTTTAACCAATAACTCTAATAACTTTTTCCAGTTCATAACAATTGCTTAAAATTACATTCTTTTGCCTTCTGTTAGAATTTTTCATTATTTTTATACTTATTAAATACTTTAACTTGAATTTCGTCACACTTGAGGTTGAATGGTTGGTGGCGTTGGTGTCTAACGCGGGCTCTGCGTTTTAATTATGCGGTAGGCCCGGAATCAAGGCCTTTTTTCCTTTTTTGATTTTTATCCGCGTTTATTATTTTTTTTGTGCACCCATAATGCTAGGATTCATGTTTTCGTTGTTATTACACCGTGAACGAGTGTCGGTTACAGCCGACTGCAACGTTCTTACTTGTTATACCCTAAATCCATGGAAAATGGATAAAAACGCGTCGATCTCAGTCACTACAATAGCTAGAGAGCTGACCTTTGACTTTTTAAATTCGTTCATACGCAAAAAAAGTTTATATCAAATGATCGGTAACTTTTGCCGTTTTCTTATTATCAGTATTTATCTGTTTTTTTAGCATATCTCAGAACTCTTAGCAACGTTATAAAAATGTCTATTAAAGGAAAATATGCACTCTTATGCATATGTGGCTTCAAACAAAACTCTTGGCTTTGCAAGTTTCTTTACTTCTTTGTGTAAAGGGCCACAAATTTCCAAACGTACTGCATGAATAAATTCCATGCCCGGTACCATTGCAAATATACATTCATTTGGGTTAGTTTGAACAGCAACAAAAGCATTTCAATTGTGATTAGTATTAAATTTGGTTTTTACCACCTGAGTTTGGCGTATGATAAGCCATAGTGTGTTGAACACTTTACAATTTTTGACAGCGCCTATCCAAATATGCGAGAAACTCCTCAGCAAATGGTATTTGGTCCAACGATGTACTCTCCTCCCAGCTGGTCTGACTTGCAGCATCCAACTTCTGCAGCAGCATAGGAACAATCATGCAGCCTGCGATTTGCACCAAATTTCCCAAGTTCTGCGATGCATGCATATGACAGTTGACTTTATCCAAAAATTCACGATGTTTTGTAGCAGACTTCACTCTCTTGAACTCAAGAATCTCTTTGATGGGTGCCTGGAATACAAGACGTTTTATTATTAAAGCGTTAATGCGTAGCTCTGTAGATTTACAACGATCAAAACTTATCCAATGCCAAGCCAGATAAGCAGGAACGTAGATGTTGTAGTTTTTTAATATCGCTTAAATCTGGATCCTTGTCGATGACCGAGACGAACAAGGAGAAAAAGTTTACAAAGTCCGTATATCAGCCAGAAAATGTGGGTAATTTGATTTCAGGCAGACGAAGTCTATGTGACCGACCATTTGTACTGATATCAGCTTGATCCAAGCTAGTATCATGACACTTAGTTAACGAGGGCGGCATCTGCGATTTTCGATTTTCAATTTCCACCTTTAGTCGACACTTGTTGTGAGCACCATAGCATCAAAATCATCCCGTAACTGGCTGTCAATCTCAGAATAATCTAGCTCTGCCAAGCTATTGCGGGCTACATTAAACGATTTTTCCGTTTGGTCAAGCAACTCCAAACGAACCATAAGCTCAGTTGAGCCAAATGCGCTGTTCTTTCTTCATTTAAAGAAGCATTAAGCATTCGCGCACTTTTATATATTGATTCAGTTTTACGTTTGAAGTAAGTAAGAACTGCTACTGGATCGAACAATAAATATATTTCGGATTTTTGACACCTTCCCCATTCGCCCCATAAAAAAAACGCAATTCAAGTACTGCACACCTGCGCATTGGTTTGTACATACCGATCATACTTTCAGTTTAGAAGTTATTCCAAATTCATTTTGCATAGTGGGGCCAAGCGCAGCTGCTGCGTAAAGTGTGCTGCTTGCCGTGTGTGTTTGTGTGAATGTGTGTATGAATGCAAAGGGGTTTGAATGTATGTAATGACAGATAGCCGCTGGGTCTAATATTCTACTTATTTGGGTCCCCTCTAATGTTCGTATTGCCATTACGGTAATTCATTCTCCTCTACACCTACATGAAACTAGGCAAGCTGCGCTTGTACTTTACTTATTAAGTCTGTTCACTAAGAGACATCATAATAAATGGTTGCACATACGATGCGCTAAAGTTAATCTACGGCTCGTGGTTTCGAAGAATATCACCCCCCAACTCCTATATCTCATGCTGGAAAGGAAAACTCTCTTCACTCTACATTTTGGCGCCCTAACGTGGGGCAGTGATATTGAACAATCGTGCAACCAGGTTCTAGTGTCTCATTTGGATCATTAATTTTGTAACGTTACCGGCATAAAACGCGCTAACTGAGCGCTACATAAGCCTTGCCTTGCCATCGTTCGTATCGCCGAGACACTGTATATTTAATCACCTTTCGCTCGGCGACCCTTTGCGATCGCATCACCAATCTGTAACATCGTACAGTCTTCGTCGTTTCAGCAATTTTCGCTTTGTCAATCTCGTCTTGCAAAGAACACGTGCAAGTAAAGCCGACAAATCGTACACATACACACTGCACTGAAATTGTAGCATGCCCGATTGTCACGCAATTTAGATACCACTCAAACGTGAGTGCAACCCGCTGCGCTCAAATTTTACTTTGCATCCTTATTCAGCACATCGTCTTTCGTGCTCGCTCTTGTTCAGCAGTTGCGTTAATGGAACTTAAGAAGTTAACAAAATTTGAAATTATTTGATAAACGAACCAAAATAACATGAGTTTGGAAAATCTAACACTACAACGTACTAATATTTGCCGCATTCGTACCGCTGTTGATTCAAAGCAAGGGAGAAAAGGCGGCACCATAGCCAGCTGAGTTGAACTGCCGCCTGGGAATCTTGGAACCCACTTTAAGCAAATAATGTCGATACAAAATGACATCGAAAAAGAGGGTCCAGCAGACACAAACAATTCTTGTGTGGAACAAAAGCAATAAAAAGGATTTGCGCGAGGGTGATGCTCAAGAAAACACACACACAAACAATGCAATGAGAAGCGCCAAATAAGCGGATAGCCTAAACAGACCTAACAACAACACGGCATTAACGCCGTGTTAGTTAAATTGATTCAATAATAAAAGACTTACAATGCAAGCTGGATCATCTTTACCTGTGATCAACATAAAATTTCTTGTAGTTTGTTTGGTCAAAATTCTCTCTGGTAGTACTTTCGGTTGAAACCGCGTACCGATCAGCTTTCACAGCTAATACTTCCTATTTTATGCTCAATACGTGTACTAGTACACTAGTGTTCAGTCTGATACCAGCAACAGGTAGCTTTTAGGTTACGATAATATCAGGTACCAGTACCTGAAATATATTTCTTCAGTTTGGGATAACATTCCTGTAGATAGGGATAGCGGCTAATTTTCCGGTCACCAATCCGCTACTAGTAGATGAGTAAAGTTTGTATCTCGTCGAAAAACAGAAAAACAAAAACATTGCGAACACCTTCACTAACCTCGAAAATTCCGCCGATCTGAACCTGCTACTTATGACTTTTATGAGTGAATTTGAAAATACGAATTAGGGAAGGTTTGGTGAACTGAATTATATTCTTAATTCGAATATATATAGCTAAAACAAGTAAGATGGCTCAAGTCGGGTGTGCCCGACTAGTAGATACCCTGAACCCAGCGGCGAACTGTGTATATATTTTAAAGCTCCTTGTATTCATACGTCAAACGCATGCAGAAAGTTGCGCACTTTACACATCGGCTGCGCTTGGCCCCACTATAGAAAATTAATTCTTGAATAACTTCGAAACTAAGAGTATGATCGTTATGAATTTTCAGTGCTTAATGAGAACATCCAAATCGATGTACAAACCAATGCGCAAGTCTGTAGTATTTGATTTGCGTTTTTTTTATATGGGGGCGCATGGGGGGAGGTATCCAAAATCCGAAATATTGATAGCCTGCGTATTACGAGCACATATTAAACCAAATTTAATGGCTCTTATATAGTCTTATAGTCTCCGAGATATGTTAAGAAAACCAAGTCTAAAAATTGATTTTTATCGATAATAATGAAACGGAGCAATATATCGAAAAAAATGATAAACTTGTACTGCGTATAGATTAGGAGAATCTATAGTCAAAAAGTTTAGGTTAGACGGATGGACGGACATAGCTTAATCGACTCAGCTCGTCGTCCTGATAGAGAATATATCTACTTTATGGGGTCGGAGATGCCCCCTTCTGCTTGTGATTTCAATTCAAATATGTGTTATATGTGAGATAAAGTCGAAGTTGACAAAAAATGCATACACACGAGCCCATGCAATCACAGACCCGATGCATGCCACGTTTTCCACGTGCGCTGCGTCAGCGCATTTTACCAAACGGCGCAACCGTGGGAGCGCATAATGGAATAGGACACCTTAGCCAAGCTATAAAGGAAGCGGCAGCAACAACAACAGCGGCAACAGCGATAACAGCGGCAGCAGCGTAATTTGTCTTGACCATTGTAATTTAGTTCTAAAATAGCACAACAAATAAACGGTCTTATTTAAAAGACCATTAAAGGAAAGAATTCCTTAATTTGTGTATTCCTTAGCTTTCAAGAAGCGTAAAGATTTTTAACATCGGTTGTGACATTCTCTCTGAGAAAAAGACTAAAAAAAAATGTCAAATTACAAACATTTCTTAAAATAAAGTTTTACCACAGAACAAGTTTTAAAGTGGGTTTTTCGTTATATGGGGCCCCAAATAAGTCAGAAAAAATGGGGTTTGGTAAGCAATACAAATTGGCTGTTAGCTAGTATTACCTATTCATTGGTGGGCCAGGTCATGTTCAAAACCCCTAAAAATCGTGTCTACTGTGAGTGTAGAACGTATAAATTTGTAGATTTTGCATTAATTTTAAACATCCTCACGTGTTCTTTTATTGTAATTTTTCCAAAATTAAAAGATTTAATGCTTAAGCTTGAGGTATTAGCAAAAATTAGAAACCTAAAAACACCTAATAGGGGGCCCTAATATCGCGCCACTTGAATAGGAATCTTATTCAACAAACATTTTAGAGAATTCCGATTGTTTTCAACACAATCACTACTTAAATTAAACGAAAATGGAGTATTTTAGATATACAAACATTTTTTTAATAGTGTGTGGATAACGGAAAACCTATCGAACAGTTTTTTAAACCAACAGAATAGATATGCAAAGAGCATAAATGCAAAAACAAAATATAGGCAGGTAACAATGCAATTGCACAAGTCAACCAGTCTGCTTGCGCTGCAGTTTGTTGATGTAATTAAACTCAATTTAGCAAAAAAATTAAAAACCGAAAAGCGCCTAAATGGGGTCCCTAATTTCGCGCCACTTGAATAGAAATCTTTATTCAACAAACATTTTAGAGAATTCCGATTGTTTTCAACATAATCACTACTTAAATTTAACGAAATTGGAGTATTTTAGATATAAAAACATTTTTTGAATAGTGTGTTGAGCTGCTTTCTGCTTTAACTTCAGACATCCGGTTTTGAAGGGATGTATACAAATTCCACGCTAATATGATGGCTTGGGTTACTTCGAGTATACTCGAATATTGTTGTCCTGATCCATATACTTTGACATGTCAACCATCGCCAAACATTTTCAATGATATTCAAGTCCTGTGAATAGGACGGCCAACTAAATAGCTTAACATTTCGGCTAGTATATACGTTTTGGGCTCTTTGTATATTTTGCGCATTATCAAGTTGATGAATTCACGGCAGATGTGCAATACCGTGGTGAAAGTACAGAAATGCCTCTATCAATTCACCACAGTAAGAAATCGCATTCATTGTGATTGACATCCATTTGCATGTGCCATAATGCGAAATGGTCCCCCACAACAACACACCTCCAACTCTGCTATGTAGCCGGTCAAAATAATGACTTTCGTTGGCGACGCCAATGAATTAGTAACTAGCAATAACTAGCTACCTTCCAAACAACAATTGTTCTCGTCAGAGAAGAACAGCCGATGCCTCCCCGAAGTCCGATCATAAACTGTTTTAATCTTATTCTTGATTGTTAATCTTTTTATATGCTAACCATTTGAAGTAAAACGACACAATGTTTTGATACTCGCCTTGATACCACATTTAATTCAATTAATAAACAGACGGGATATGACCGCAACGCAGATGGCAGAGCGATTGGAAGAGGCGGTTCTGAACGAAGGTGGTAGACTGACACAGCGCAGGGGCCCCGCCCCTCACCCCAAATGTGCAGCAGCGTCTAAACGGGGCTCGCCCCATAGGCAAAGCTCCACCGGGACTGCAGAGGCAGTCAAGGCTACCACAGTACGGACAGACGTACGGGGTGGGAAAATGGTGCTCGGCACCGCGAAAGCAGAGGGCCAGCCGGCAGTAGCTGCCAGCAGTAAGCCCATTGCTGCCCCGAGGAGGACGCTACCTCCCATACTGGAACCCGGTCAACCTGGCAGTCCTGGTGATCCACTCAGGCAAGGCCTAAACGGAGCAGGCCGCAAATGGTGTCTCAGGTATCTGGTGAGGGGAATGCGTCCGGAAGAGGCCAAGAGAAGGGCGTCAGAGCACAGGGCCAAAACTGTGTCCCCCGTGGCGAGAGTCGAGGGCAAAGCAGCAAGTGGTCGCAAGCGGCCGCTGAGTCAGACCTCGCCAGACTTGGAAACGAATACGCTGTCTAAGAAGCAAAAAAAGCAGAGCTAATAACCGCACCGCGACAAACGAGCAAGTACCGTCGCAAAGCGCCAAAAGAACTCGCGTATCCTATGCCAACGCTACCAAGGCCATTAATGTAGCCATAATGGCAGAGGACTACCCGAGGAGACAGTTATCAAAAGAGTAGCTTCCCGCGACTGAGGGCGCGATGATTGGCGAAATACGGAAGAGCTGGACCACCGGCCTGAACTTCAACAGCATTAATTTAGGACAGGCCTAATTATCGTGGAGTGCAGGGACGAGAATGCTGCAACAGATCGTCCCAAAGATCCCCATCAAGGATGAAGTGGTGAAGGTGAGCGACCATGGACATCGTCACCGTCTACCTGCCACGCACAGCTGGCGAGACGGAAGCGAGCTCGTGGGTCTTCTGAAAGACCAGAATAGAGACCTGCTTCCAGAGACGTGGACGATGATGAGATGCAGCGAAACGAAGGGAGGCAAGCTCATCACCCTTGGAGTTGAGCAGCCAAATTTGCAGCTCCTCCATCCAAGTGAACTGTATGGTTAGCTACCGCTTCGGGCAGCTCGAATGCCGACTGCAAGGTAAGAAACGTGCAAAGAAGAAATAAGTGAAACCAGAAAAGTTTGGAAGCAACACTAACCCTGCCAGCAGCAGCGGCCCGGCTCGGGATGTGATGCTTCGGATGTTATCGGCAGGTTGCTTACCAGGTTCTAGAGATGGACCTTACCATCTTCAACCTGGTGTCAGAACCCACTTTCATAACTAAGAATAGTGCCGAAGTGCTAAACATAACCTTCGGCAATGGGGGATTCTCCAGTTTGGTACAAAACTGGAGGGTCTCCTCTGAACCCTCAATGTAGGATCATACTACTCGGCATTAAAGAAGGCATAACGTTCCTCAAAAGAATCAGGAATCCTAAAAGAGCAGACTGGCAACTCTATCTGTCCACTATAGGATTAAATATGAGCAGGCTAGACGAACTGAAGAAAGTAAGATCCGCCGTAGGAGTTGAACTTCTAACGGAAGGTCTTATCGAAACCATAACAGACGCCTACCACGCATGCTGTCAAGAGAGGGGGATAACCTCAAAAAAACACAACACGTGGTGGAGCAAGAAACTAGACAGACTTAGAATAGAAGTCAGACGACTGTTTAATGCAGCAAAGAGAAGCAATGTAGAATGGGATCAATACACTTCAAAACTTACAGAGTACAACAAAGAGATACGGAATACCAGAATCTTTAAAGCTATTTATAGAGACAGGGGCATCTCAGAACTCTGTCTAAATAAAACAGATGGGTCCTTTACGGAAAACGAGGAGGAGACGGTGACACTTCTACTACAAACACATTTTCCCACGTGCAGAACTGTAGGTGTGTCCGGAACTGATATCATTGAGGGTCACCGCCAGGAAACCAAACTGGAAACTGGCGTCAGAGATTATCTCCGAACACAAAATATTTAAATAAATAAGGTGGGTAGTTGGCAATTGCTCGTCATACAAATCTCCACGGTGGGATATCAGGAAAGGAGGTAGCAGATGATCTAGCCAGAAAAGAGGCGAACTAGGTGCTAGACAAAGTAAGAAACTGTTAGGCAGCTATCACGGGTTTTCTGACAGGACACTGCAGGCTACGCAAACACCTACACGAGCTAAGGATTGTGGAGGACGGCACTTGTAGACTGTGTCTGGAGGGTAACGAAACACCGGAACATATCCTAGAGGACTGTCCAGCAGCATTCAGGTCAAGACTGTCTTAGCTGAGGAGCGAGACTTTTAGCACAAGAGAAATTATATCTCCTTAGCTAGGGAAAATTTTTGCAAGAGTTAGGACTGGATAAGGAGTTCTAATTCACTAGTGAGAGGCACAATAGACCCAGGAGGTCGCAGTGCACCAGACTCTATCAATAATAATAATGTATAACTATTTCGACCAATTTTTTGATGCAGCTAGTGTTCATTTTTTATTCCCCTCAAAACACATATACAAATGTTCCTTTACTTCATATCCATCTCGAAATATACGTTGCTGTAAGAAAAAGCGAAAAAGTCAATATCAAAAAGGTTAGGCACACGTTGTGTTGTCATGTTCTTGCTAATATAACGTTAATATAGTCTGAATGCAATTAATACGCATTATTCCAAATGTTCAGAGTTAGTGTTGATCTTGATTTCGTCATTGAATAAGTCGTACAGAAATTCCGATAGAAGTCCGTAAAATTATAATAAATCTCCACGTACGGCGCAAATCTTATAGCGAAATTGGTGTAATAGTGCAGAGGCCATATTCAAGTGTACAAAACATTATAAAACATTTTATAACTAATGGAAAACTTGAGCGTAAGAGCCGATCTGGGCTGCCAAAAAAAAAATTTACACCACGCCAGGAGCGGATTGTAGTAGCTGCAGTGACTCAAAATCCAAAGATTTCGGCTGTAACATTATGCCATGATATACAGGAAAGTTTCAAGGAAAATTTGAATCCCCAAACTATTCGGAATACGCTGAGCAGAGCCGGTTATCACTGACGAATTCATCGCCGTAACCGTTCATTTCGCCTGTGAATAAAAAAAAAAGCCTGGAGTTCGGCAAACTCCATGTCAATGAACCGGAATCATTTTGAAGCAGCGCCATATTCAGTGACCAGCCATATTCAGACGGCGAAAACCAAACAAAGAACTGCAAGAGAATAATATCCTCAGACCACGAAACACGGCGGCGGTAATGTTATGGTGTGGGGTTGAATGGCGGCATCTGGAGTGGGGAACCTAGTATTTAATGATGAAAAGATGGACAAGCACCATTATGTCAATATTTTGAGGGGAAATTTGGCTCCCAGTGTTCAGAAATTAGGGTTGAATGGAAAACCATATATTTTTCACCAAGACAACGACCCGAAACGTTCGTCGTATCTTGTGTAGGAATGGCTAATTTACCATTGTATGCAGTTGAAAAAACCTCCACAGTCGCCAGATATGAATCCCATTGAACATATTTGGCACTTATTGGCAAAAAGGATACTCAGGCACCAAATAACCTCAAAGACATTCCTTCAGGCGGCCACACGTACAGAATGGGCAAAAATAATACCCGAGGAGACACGGAACTTAGTTGCTAGTATGAGTAGACGATTAGAGGCTGTTATCAAGGCCAAAGGAGGTCCGACAAAATTTTAGGTTCATACAAATCCTACCTAATCCTAATACCTGATCCCCATGTGATCCTTATCTTTTAATCTTTTAAAATCATGAACCTTTTTTTATTTTATGCTGTTGATAAAAAAAAAACAAAAAAAATATGAAATATTTTTTGTAGAATTATTGAATAAAATGCTCCTGAATAAAAATTATACTCTAATTATTTTTGGAAGTTAGGTATAAAAAACTTATTAATAGCTAAACTTTGAAAACAGCGCTGTGCCAAAACTTTTTTGATTCACTGTACATATGTACTAGTATATGCACATTCTTATGCGTGAGCTCTATTTCGAATTCTAAAGCGATTGTTTGTGTATGTGTGTTTCTAATCGCAGATTTTAACAGAGGTAATCAAAATACTGTTGTAGCTTGGTAGCAGAGATGTTGCCCGGCTCGCTAACAGACGCAAATTCGAATCTCACTGTGTCAACGGAGTTTTTGTACTGTTTATTTAAATTTTTTTTTTTTTTAACTTACCACACTGGTTGGTCCAACATAAACATAATGATTCAAATGATACAAAATTTACCAATTAACTAAGTAGTCATCTAAGTAGTTATCAAGTATCTCGAGCAGTTCGAGGCGCAGCAGCAGGAGATCAGCTATCTGCTGATGTACATTGTCTCGCAGCAACTGTCACCCCTATTGTGGAGTCTAGTAGTGGACAAGCTTCTTCATAAACTCACAGACAATGGCATAGAATGTCAGGGATATGCTGACGACATAACCATTATCTGCAAAGGAAAATTTGAGCACACCTTATGTGACAGGATTACTTTAGGACTGCGCGTAAGTCAACAGTGGTGCAGGTCTGTGGGACTGAACATAAATCCAGCTAAAGCGAGAATTGTGGCCTTCACAAATCGGTACAAGCTTAACTCACTTAGACCAATCAGAATTGGGGATGAGGCAATACCACTATCCACTTGTGAAGTCAATTATCTGGGAGTCATTCTAGATCAAAAACTTAAATGGAAGTCTCTGGTAAAATGTGGGGTTTATCACCAACAATTTTAATGTGGATGTATGTAGCGATGGTTCGGCCCATTGTTAGCTAGGGCGCTGCGGTATGGGCGGATCGCACAGAACTGGAATGCATGCGGAAGCAGCTAGTAACAAGAAAGAGTGAACCACACTGTCTACAACCTATCATGTGAAAACACATGCATTAAGGTATATATATATATAAGGTTATACAGACGGATCGCTCACAGAGGATGGTGCAGGAACTGGGGTCTGTGGTCCCAGGGTCCGTTACCACGAATTCCCAAGTATTTTCCAGGCAGAGATACACGTCATAGAGAGGTGTGCCTATTTCAACCTTGAGAGAGGGTACACCCACAAAGACATAGCAATTGTCTCGGACAGCCAAGCACCAATAAAAGCGTTAGCTGCTTATAAGGTGGTATCTGAGCTTGTCTGGCAATGCCTAGGGTCCCTTAATATGCTAGGCGAGATCAACAGGGTGACCATCTACTGGTTTCCAGGCCACGCTGGGATTCCAGGGAACGAGGTAGCGGATGAAGTAGCCAGAAAGTGGGCAAACTCCCGCTTATGGGGGCCAAAACCTTTTTATGGAATATGACCAAGCATACTGAAGCAAAGCATTCGTTCAGAGGCACGACCTAATTGCGAAAGATACTGGCAAAGGTCACAGGGTGCTAGACAAAGTAAGAAACTGTTAGGCAGTTATGGCAAGACACGAACCGATGAATGTCTGAATATGAGCAAAAACTGACTTTGCATTATCACGGGTTTTCTGACAGGACACTGCAGGCTACGCAAACACCTACACGAGCTAAGGATTGTGGAGGACGGCACTTGTAGACTGTGTCTGGAGGGTAACGAAACACCGGAACATATCCTAGAGGACTGTCCAGCAGCATTCAGGTCAAGACTGTCTCAGCTGGGGGGCGAGACTCTTAGCACAAGAGAAATTATATCTCCTAAGCCAGGGAAAATCATTGCATTTTTGCAAGAGTTAGGACTGGATAAGGAGTTATAATTCACTAGTGAGAGGCACAATAGACCCAGGAGGTCGCAGTGCACCAGACTCTATCAATAATAATAATGTATAACCATTTCGACCAATTTTTTGATGCAGCTAGTGTTCATTTTTTATTCCCCTCAAAACACATATAAAAATGTTCCTTTACTTCATATCCAACTCGGAATATACGTTGCTGTAAGAAAAAGAGAAAAAATCCATATCAAAAAGTTTAGGCACACGTTGTGTTGTCATGTACTTGCTAATATAACGGTAATCTTGTTTTTTTTCCTTTGCACTTTTTGGTTCTCTGAATGCAATTAGTACGCATTATTCCAAATGTCAAATGTTTAGAGTTAGTGTTGATTTTGATTTCGTCATTGAATAAGTAAAATGGGCAGTGGACAGAAATTCTGATAGAAGTCCGTAAAATTATAATAAATCTCCACGTACAGCGAAAATCTTATCGCGAAATTGGTGTAATAGTGCAGAGGCCATATTCAAGTGTACAAAACATTATAAAACATTTTATAAATAATGGAAAATTTGAGCAGGAGAGCCGATCTGGGCGGCCAAAAAAAATTTACACCACGCCAGGAGCGGATTGTAGTAGCTGCAGTGACTCAAAATCCAAAGATTTCGGCTGTAACATTATGCCATGATATGCAGGAAAGTTTCAAGGAAAATTTTAATCCCCAAACTATTCGGAATACGCTGAACAGAGCCGGTTATCACGGACGAGTTCATCGCCGTAAACCGTTCATTTCGCCTGTGAATAAAAAAAGAGGCTGGAGTTCGGCAAACTCATGTAATAACCGAATCATTTTGGAGCAGCGCCATATTCAGTGACGAATCGAAGTTTGACCTATTTGGTTCAGACGGCGAAAACAAAACAAAGAACTGCAAGAGAATAATATCCCCAGACCACGAAACACGGCGGCGGTAATGTTATGGTGTGGGGTTGAATGGCGGCATCTGGAGTGGGGAACCTAGTATTTAATGATGAAAAGATGGACAAGCACCATTATGTCAATATTTTGAGGGGAAATTTGGCTCCCAGTGTTCAGAAATTAGGGTTGAATGGGAAACCATATATGTTTCACCAAGACAACGACCCGAAACATTCGTCGTATCTTGTGCAGGAATGGCTAATTTACCATTGTAAGCAGTTGAAAACATCTCCACAGTCGCCAGATATGAACCCCATTGAACATATTTGGCACTTATTGGCAAAAAGGATACTCGGGCACCAAATAACCTCAAAGACATTCCTTCAGGCGGCCACACGTACAGAATGGGCAAAAATAACACCCGAGGAGACACGGAACTTAGTTGCTAGTATGAGTAGACGATTAGAGGCTGTTATCAAGGCCAAAGGAGGTCCGACAAAATTTTAGGTTCATACAAATCCTACCTAATCCTAATACCTAATCCCCATGTGTGCCTAATCTTTTAATCTTTTAAAATCATGAACCTTTTTTAATTTTATGCTGTTGATAAAAAAAAAATAAAAAAAATATGAAATATTTTTTGTAGAATTATTGAATAAAATGCTCCTGAATTAAAATTATACTCTAATTATTTTTGGAAGTTAGGTATAAAAAACTTATTAATAGCTAAACTTTGAAAACAGCGCTGTGCCAAAACTTTTTTGATTCACTGTACATATGTACTAGTATATGCACATTCTTATGCGTGAGCTCTATTTCGAATTCTAAAGCGATTGTTTGTGTATGTGTGTTTCTAATCGCAGATTTTAACAGCGGTTATCAAAATACTGCTGTAGCTTGGTAGCAGAGATGTTGCCCGGCTCGCTAACAGACACAAATTCGAATCTCACTGTGTCAACGGAGTTTTTGTACTGTTTATTTAAATTTTTTTTTTTTTTAACTTACCACACTGGTTGGTCCAAGTGCAACATAATGCCAACATAATGATTCAAATGATACAAAATTTACCAATTAACTAAGTAGTCATCTAAGTAGTTATCAAGTATCTCGAGAAGTTCGAGGCGCAGCAGCAGGAGATCAGCTATCTGCTGATGTACATTGTCTCGCAGCAACTGTCACCCCTATTGTGGAGTCTAGTAGTGGACAAGCTTCTTCATAAACTCACAGACAATGGCATAGAATGTCAGGGATATGCTGACGACATAACCATTATCTGCAAAGGAAAATTTGAGCACACCTTATGTGACAGGATTACTTTAGGACTGCGCGTAAGTCAACAGTGGTGCAGGTCTGTGGGACTGAACATAAATCCAGCTAAAGCGAGAATTGTGGCCTTCACAAATCGGTACAAGCTTAACTCACTTAGACCAATCAGAATTGGGGATGTGGCAATACCACTATCCACTTGTGAAGTCAATTATCTGGGAGTCATTCTAGATCAAAAACTTAAATGGAAGTCTCTGGTAAAATGTGGGGTTTATCACCAACAATTTTAATGTGGATGTATGTAGCGATGGTTCGGCCCATTGTTAGCTAGGGCGCTGCGGTATGGGCGGATCGCACAGAACTGGAATGCATGCGGAAGCAGCTAGTAACAAGAAAGAGTGAACCACACTGTCTACAACCTATCATGTGAAAACACATGCATTAAGGTATATATATATATAAGGTTATACAGACGGATCGCTCACAGAGGATGGTGCAGGAACTGGGGTCTGTGGTCCCAGGGTCCGTTACCACGAATTCCCAAGTATTTTCCAGGCAGAGATACACGTCATAGAGAGGTGTGCCTCTTTCAACCTTGAGAGAGGGTACACCCACAAAGACATAGCAATTGTCTCGGACAGCCAAGCACCAATAAAAGCGTTAGCTGCTTATAAGGTGGTATCTGAGCTTGTCTGGCAATGCCTAGGGTCCCTTAATAAGCTAGGCGAGATCAACAGGGTGACCATCTACTGGGTTCCAGGCCACGCTGGGATTCCAGGGAACGAGGTAGCGGATGAAGTAGCCAGAAAGTGGGCAAACTCCCGCTTATGGGGGCCAAAACCTTTTTATGGAATATGACCAAGCATACTGAAGCAAAGCATTCGTTCAGAGGCACGACCTAATTGCGAAAGATACTGGCAAAGGTCACAGGGTGCTAGACAAAGTAAGAAACTGTTAGGCAGTTATGGCAAGACACGAACCGATGAATGTCTGAATATGAGCAAAAACTGACTTTGCATTATCACGGGTTTTCTGACAGGACACTGCAGGCTACGCAAACACCTACACGAGCTAAGGATTGTGGAGGACGGCACATGTAGACTGTGTCTGGAGGGTGACGAAACACCGGAACATATCCTAGAGGACTGTCTAGCAGCATTCAGGTCACGACTGTCTCAGCTGGGGGGCGAGACTCTTAGTACAAGAGAAATTATATCTCCTTAGCTAGGGAAAATCATTGCATTTTTGCAAGAGTTAGGACTGGATAAGGAGTTATAATTCACTAGTGAGAGGCACAATAGACCCAGGAGGTCGCAGTGCACCAGACTCTATCAATAATAATAATGTATAACCATTTCGACCAATTTTTTGATGCAGCTAGTGTTCATTTTTTATTCCCCCCAAAACACATATAAAAATGTTCCTTTACTTCATATCCAACTCGGAATATACGACGCTGTAAGAAAAAGAGAAAAAATCCATATCAAAAAGTTTAGGCACACGTTGTGTTGTCATGTACTTGCTAATATAACGGTAATCTTTTTTTTTCCTTTGCACTATTTGGTTCTCTGAATGCAATTAGTACGCATTATTCCAAATGTCAAATGTTTAGAGTTAGCGTTGATCTTGATTTCGTCATTGAATAAGTAAAATGGGCAGTGTACAGAAATTCCGATAGAAGTCCGTAAAATGATAATAAATCTCCACGTACAGCGCAAATCTTATCGCGAAATTGGTGTAATAGTGCAGAGGCCATATTCAAGTATACAAAACATTATAAAACATTTTATAAATAATGGAAAACTTGAGCAGTGAGCGCCGATCTGGGCGGCCAAAAAAAAATTTACACCACGCCAGGAGCGGATTGTAGTAGCTGCAGTGACTCAAAATCCAAAGATTTCGGCTGTAACATTATGCCATGATATGCAGGAAAGTTTCAAGGAAAATTTTAACCCCATACTATTCGGAATACGCTGAGCAGAGCCGGCACGGACGAATTCATCGCCGTAAACCGTTCATTTCGCCTGTGAATAAAAAAAAAAGCCTGGAGTTCGGCAAACTCCATGTCAATAAACCGGAATCATTTTGGAGCAGCGCCATATTCAGTGACGAATCGAAGTTTGACCTATTTGGTTCAGACGGCGAAAACAAAACAAAGAACTGCAAGAGAATAATATCCTCAGACCACGAAACACGGCGGCGGTAATGTTATGGTGTGGGGTTGAATGGCGGCATCTGGAGTGGGGAACCTAGTATTTAATGATGAAAAGATGGACAAGCACCATTATGTCAATATTTTGAGGGGAAATTTGGCTCCCAGTGTTCAGAAATTAGGGTTGAATGGGAAACCATATATGTTTCACCAAGACAACGACTCGAAACATTCGTCGTATCTTGTGCAGGAATGGCTAATTTACCATTGTAAGCAGTTGAAAACACCTCCACAGTCGCCAGATATGAACCCCATTGAACATATTTGGCACTTATTGGCAAAAAGGATACTCAGGCACCAAATAACCTCAAAGACATTCCTTCAGGTGGCCACACGTACAGAATGGGCAAAAATAACACCCGAGGAGACACGGAACTTAGTTGCTAGTATGAGTAGACGATTAGAGGCTGTTATCAAGGCCAAAGGAGGTCCGACAAAATTTTAGGTTCATACAAATCCTACCTAATCCTAATACCTAATCCCCATGTGTGCCTAATCTTTTAATCTTTTAAAATCATGAACCTTTTTTAATTTTATGCTGTTGATAAAAAAAAATAAAAAAAATATGAAATATTTTTTGTAGAATTATTGAATAAAATGCTCCTGAATTAAAATTATACTCTAATTATTTTTGGAAGTTAGGTATAAAAAACTTATTAATAGCTAAACTTTGAAAACAGCGCTGTGCCAAAACTTTTTTGATTCACTGTACATATGTACTAGTATATGCACATTCTTATGCGTGAGCTCTATTTCGAATTCTAAAGCGATTGTTTGTGTATGTGTGTTTCTAATCGCAGATTTTAACAGCGGTTATCAAAATACTGCTGTAGCTTGGTAGCAGAGATGTTGCCCGGCTCGCTAACAGACACAAATTCGAATCTCACTGTGTCAACGGAGTTTTTGTACTGTTTATTTAAATTTTTTTTTTTTTTAACTTACCACACTGGTTGGTCCAAGTGCAACATAATGCCAACATAATGATTCAAATGATACAAAATTTACCAATTAACTAAGTAGTCATCTAAGTAGTTATCAAGTATCTCGAGAAGTTCGAGGCGCAGCAGCAGGAGATCAGCTATCTGCTGATGTACATTGTCTCGCAGCAACTGTCACCCCTATTGTGGAGTCTAGTAGTGGACAAGCTTCTTCATAAACTCACAGACAATGGCATAGAATGTCAGGGATATGCTGACGACATAACCATTATCTGCAAAGGAAAATTTGAGCACACCTTATGTGACAGGATTACTTTAGGACTGCGCGTAAGTCAACAGTGATGCAGGTCTGTGGGACTGAACATAAATCCAGCTAAAGCGAGAATTGTGGCCTTCACAAATCGGTACAAGCTTAACTCACTTAGACCAATCAGAATTGGGGATGTGGCAATACATCCAATACTATCCACTTGTGAAGTCAAGTATCTGGGAGTCATTCTAGATCAAAAACTTAAATGGAAGTCTCTGGTAAAATGTGGGGTTTATCACCAACAATTTTAATGTGGATGTATGTAGCGATGGTTCGGCCCATTGTTAGCTAGGGCGCTGCGGTATGGGCGGATCGCACAGAACTGGAATGCATGCGGAAGCTGCTAGTAACAAGAAAGAGTGAACCACACTGTCTACAACCTATCATGTGAAAACACATGCATTGAGGTATATATATATATATATAAGGTTATACAGACGGATCGCTCACAGAGGATGGTGCAGGAACTGGGGTCTGTGGTCCCAGGGTCCGTTACCACGAATTCCCAAGTATTTTCCAGGCAGAGAGACACGTCATAGAGAGGTGTGCCTATTTCAACCTTGAGAGAGGGTACACCCACAAAGACATAGCTATTGTCTCGGACAGCCAAGCACCAATAAAAGCGTTAGCTGCTTATAAGGTGGTATCTGAGCTTGTCTGGCAATGCCTAGGGTCCCTTAATAAGCTAGGCGAGATCAACAGGGTGACCATCTACTGGTTTCCAGGCTACGCTGGGATTCCAGGGAACGAGGTAGCGGATGAAGAAGCCAGAAAGTGGGCAAACTCCCGCTTATGGGGGCCAAAACCTTTTTATGGAATATGACCAAGCATACTGAAGCAAAGCATTCGTTCAGAGGCACGACGTAATTGCGAAAGATACTGGCAAAGGTCACAGGGTGCTAGACAAAGTAAGAAACTGTTAGGCAGTTATGACAAGACACGAACCGATGAATGTCTGAATATGAGCAAAAACTGACTTTGCATTATCACGGGTTTTCTGACAGGACACTGCAGGCTACGCAAACACCTACACGAGCTAAGGATTGTGGAGGACGGCACTTGTAGACTGTGTCTGGAGGGTAACGAAACACCGGAACATATCCTGGAGGACTGTCCAGCAGCATTCAGGTCAAGACTGTCTCAGCTGGGGGCGAGACTCTTAGCACAAGAGAAATTATATCTCCTAAGCCAGGGAAAATCATTGCATTTTTGCAAGAGTTAGGACTGGATAAGGAGTTATAATTCACTAGTGAGAGGCACAATAGACCCAGGAGGTCGCAGTGCACCAGACTCTATCAATAATAATAAAAATAATTATTAAATCAATTTAACTAACATTAATAATAAATATATAAATAAATAAATATCAATAATAATAAAAATAATTATTAAATCAATTTAACTACCATGGCGTCAGAGCCGTGTTGTTGTTAGGGTCTGTTTTGGTTATCCGTTTATTTGGTTATCCGTTTATTATTTATCACTTGTTCATATATCACTCCTTCTTCTAATATTGAATATATGTAAGCTTTATTTTAAAATTTGTTGATAACTTGTCATTTATTTAAGTCTTTCCCAGAGTTTGCATTTTAAATCAATACTCGAGAATACCACAACCGATGTTGAAAATCTTTACGCTTCTTGAAGGCTAAGGAATATACCAACAACACAGGTTTTTAAGGATTTAAAAAAAAAAAATACAGACGGGATATGACCGCAACGCAGATAGTAGAGCGATTAAAAGAGGCGGCTCTGAACGAAGGTGATAGACTGACATCGCGCAAGGGCCCCACCCCTCACTCCAAATGTGCAGCAGCGCATAAACGGGGCTCGCCCCATAGGCAAAGCTCCACCGGGAGTGCAGAGGTCTTCGCACCTCAAATGGCAGTCAAGGCTACCACAGTACGGACGGACGTAGGGGGTGGGAAAACGGTGTCCGGCGCCGATAAAGCAGCGGGCCAGCCGGCAGCAGCTGCCAGCAGTAAGCCCATTGCTGCCCCGAGGAGAACGCTACCCACCCTTACTGGAACCCAGACAACCTGGCGGTCCTGGTGATCCGCTCAGGCAAGGCCTAAGCGGAGCAGGCCGCAAATGGTATCTCAGGTATCTGGTGAGGGGCATGCGTCTGGAAGAGGCCAAGAGAAGGGCGTTAGAGCACAGGGCCAAAACTGTGTCCCCCGTGGCGCGAGTCGAGGGCCAAGCATCAAGTAGTCGCAAACGACCGCTGAGCCAGACCTCGCCAAACTTGGAAACGAATACGCTGTCTGAGAAGCAAAAAAAGCAGAGCTGATAACCGCACCGCGACCAATGGGGAAAGACCGTCGCAAAGCGCCGTATGCCAACGCTACCAAGATCATCAATGTAGCCATAATGGCAGAGGACTACCCGAGGAGACAGTTATCAAGGATGGAGTGCTGAAGGTGAGCGACCGTGGACATCGTCACCGTCTACCTGCCACGCACAGCTGGCGAGGAGGAAGCGAGCTCGTGGGTCTTCTGAAAGACCAGAACAGAGACCTGCTTCCAGAGACGTGGACGATGATGAGATGCAGCGAAACGAAGGGAGGCAAGCTCATCACCCTTGGAGTTGAGCCAAATTTGCAGCTCCTCCATCCAAGCGAACGGTATGGTTAGCTACCGCTTCGGGCAGCTCGAATGCCGACTGCACGGTAAGAAAAGTGCAGAGAAGGGAGATGTGACGCCAGAAAAGGTTGGAAGCAACACTAGCCCTGCCAGCAGCAGCGGCCCGGCTCGGGATGTGATCACCGAAGCGGAAGCTGAGGCTTTGGCGATAATGGAGTCGGAGGTGAACAACCCGTCACTAGCGGGCCTGGACCTCGACGCTCTCAGAGTGTGTAGTGACGGCGAACGCACTGGCGAAAAAGAGCTGGATGACGAACAGACGCTCACCAACGAGGTGTCAGAGGAAGATCTGACACTCTCGGAGGGTAAGCCGGAAATCTGAGATGTGCACCAGCGTGGCACAAATCAACCTGCACCACGCGAGTGCGGCTTCGGATGTCATCGGCAGGTTGATTTCCAGGCTGAGCCTGTGGCTGGTGCTCATTCAAGTGCCATGGACAGTCAGAGGAAAGATCTGTGGTCTGCCTCATGAGAACGTGCAGGTAATTGCAGATGTCCGAGAAACCAAACCGAGACATGTATCTTGATTAATAAAAATATACATTTTCACTGTTTCTCCAAATTTCTTAACAAAGCTCTGGTAGCAGTGCTCATCACTGCCGACACAGACCCCCGCAAACAGCTGGTGCTCGCATCAGCGTACATTCTGGGAGATGAAGCAGCAGCGCCGCCCGCCGAGGTACAATCTCTGGTGGAGTACTGCAACAGCAAGAGACTGCCACTGCAGCTGGGATACGACGCTAACGCACAGCATGGGGCGCTGCGGTATGGGAGGAGCGCACAGAACTGGAATGCATGAGGAAGCAGCTGGGTAAGCTCCAGAGACTTGCGTGTACATGCATTTCAAGTGCGATGCGCACCTGAGCGCTGGACGTTCTACTTTGGCTACTGCCCCTACATATCCACATCAATCAGGTTGCGAAAATATCACATATTAGAATCAAAAACCCAAATATAGTTTCGACAAGCTCTTCAGAATAGAGCTAAGTAGCAAGAAAGAGTGAACCACACTATCATGTGAAAACATGCAATAAGGTGGTATACAGACGGATCGCTCACAGAGGATGGTGCAGGAACTGAGGTCTGTGAACTCAGAGTCCGTTACCACGAATCGGTAGGGAAATTCACAAGCATTTTCCAGGCCGAGATACACTCAATAGATAGGTGTGCCTTATTCAGCCTTGAGAGAGGGTACACCTACAAAGACATAGCAAATTTTCTCGGACAGCCAAGCAGCAATACAAGCGCTAGCTTCTTATAATGTGGTATCTGAGCTTGTCTGGTAATGCCAAGAGTCCCTGAACAAGCTAGGCGAGACCAACAGGGCGACTTTCTACTGGGTTCCAGGCCACGCTGGGTTATCAGGAAACGAGGTAGCAGATGAACTAGCCAGAAAGGCGGCGAACTCCCGCTTATGGGAGAACATTTTTGTGGAATAGGATCAAACATACTGAAGCAAAGTATTCGTTCAGTGGCACGACGTAATTCCTGATAATGTAATGTCTGACAGGACACTGCAGGCTACGCAAACACTTACACAAGCTAAGGATTGTGGAGGACGGCACATGTAGACTGTGTCTGGAGGCTAACGAAACACCGGAACATATCCTAGAGGACTGTCCAGCAGCATTCATGTCAAGACTGTCTCAGCTGTCATTTATTTACTGTCATTTATTTAAGTCTTTCCCAGAGGTGAGTTTGCATTTTTAACTATTTAACTCGAGAATGCCACAGCCGATGTTGAAAATCTTTACGCTTCTTGAAAGCTTAGGAATATACTTATAACACAGGTTTGAATTCA
The DNA here is from genome assembly GCA_035041545.1 of Drosophila colorata. Classification (NCBI taxonomy): domain Eukaryota; kingdom Metazoa; phylum Arthropoda; class Insecta; order Diptera; family Drosophilidae; genus Drosophila; species Drosophila colorata. The sequence continues at coordinate 24,896 of JAWNLD010000654.1, forward strand.
AATCATTAGTTTTTTTAGCTACATATTTTCGAATCAAGAAAATTATGATTAGGTAGCATCGATATTGCCAGTTCACTAAACCTTCCCTAATTCGCATTTTCACATTCACTCATAAAAGTCATAAGTTAAGCAGGCCATCCACATGCGATAATGCGGAATTTTCGAGGTTAGTGAAGGTGTTCGCGACTAGATGGCAATGTTTTTGTTTTTCTGTTTTTCGACGAGATACCAACTTTACTCATCTACTAGTAGCGGATTGGTGACCGGAAAATTAGCCGCTATCCCTATCTACAGGAATGTTATCCCAAAGTGAAGAAATATATTTCAGGTACTGGTACCTGATATTATCGTAACCTAAAAGCTACCTGTTGCAGGTATCAGACTGAACACTAGTGTACTAGTACACGTATTGAGCATAAAATAGGAAGTATTAGCTGTGAAAGCTGATCGGTACGCGGTTTCAACCGAAAGTACTGCCAGAGAGAATTTTGACCAAACAAACTACAAGAAATTTTATGTTGATCACAGGTAAAGATGATCCAGCTTGCATTGTAAGTCTTTTATTATTGAATCAATTTAACTAACACGGCGTCAATGCCGTGTTGTTGTTAGGTCTGTTTAGGTTATCCGCTTATTTGGCGCTTCTCATTGCATTGTTTGTGTGTGTGTTTTCTTGAGCATCACCCTCGCGCAAATCTTTGTTATTGCTTTTGTTCCACACAAGAATTGTTTGTGTCTGCTGGACACTCTTTTTCGATGTCATTTCGATTGCTTTGATTCAACAGCGCTACGAATGCGGCAAATATTAGTGCGTTGTAGTGTTAGACCTTCCAAACTCATGTTATTTTGGTTCGTTTATCAAATAATTTCAAATTTTGTTAACTTCTTAAGTTCCATTAACGCAACTGCTGAACAAGAGCAAGTACGAAAGACGATGTGCTGAATAAGGATGCAAAGTAAAATTTGAGCGCAGCGGGTTGCACTCACGTTTGAGTGGTGTCTAAATTGAGTGACAATCGGGCATGCGACAACTTCAGTGCAGTGTGTATGTGTACGATTTGTCGGCTTTTCTTGCACGTGTTCTTTACAAGACGAGATTGACAAAGCGAAAATTGCTGAAACGACGAAGACTGTACGATGTTACAGATTGGTGATGCGATCGCAAGGGGTCGACGTGCGAAAGGTGATTAAATATACGGTATCTCGGCGATACGAACGATGGCAAGGCAAGGCTTATGTAGGGCTCAGTTAGGATGGACATTGTCTCGCAGCAACTGTCACCCCTATTGTGGAGTCTAGTAGTGGACAAGCTTCTTCATAAACTCACAGACAATGGCATAGAATGTCAGGGATATGCTGACGACATAACCATTATCTGCAAAGGAAAATTTGAGCACACCTTATGTGACAGGATTACTTTAGGACTGCGCGTAAGTCAACAGTGGTGCAGGTCTGTGGGACTGAACATAAATCCAGCTAAAGCGAGAATTGTGGCCTTCACAAATCGGTACAAGCTTAACTCACTTAGACCAATCAGAATTGGGGATGTGGCAATACATCCAATACTATCCACTTGTGAAGTCAAGTATCTGGGAGTCATTCTAGATCAAAAACTTAAATGGAAGTCTCTGGTAAAATGTGGGGTTTATCACCAACAATTTTAATGTGGATGTATGTAGCGATGGTTCGGCCCATTGTTAGCTAGGGCGCTGCGGTATGGGCGGATCGCACAGAACTGGAATGCATGCGGAAGCAGCTAGTAACAAGAAAGAGTGAACCACACTGTCTACAACCTATCATGTGAAAACACATGCATTGAGGTATATATATATATATTAGGTTATACAGACGGATCGCTCACAGAGGATGGTGCAGGAACTGGGGTCTGTGGTCCCAGGGTCCGTTACCACGAATTCCCAAGTATTTTCCAGGCAGAGATACACGTCATAGAGAGGTGTGCCTATTTCAACCTTGAGAGAGGGTACACCCACAAAGACATAGCTATTGTCTCGGACAGCCAAGCACCAATAAAAGCGTTAGCTGCTTATAAGGTGGTATCTGAGCTTGTCTGGCAATGCCTAGGGTCCCTTAATAAGCTAGGCGAGATCAACAGGGTGACCATCAACTGGTTTCCAGGCCACGCTGGGATTCCAGGGAACGAGGTAGCGGATGAAGAAGCCAGAAAGTGGGCAAACTCCCGCTTATGGGGGCCAAAACCTTTTTATGGAATATGACCAAGCATACTGAAGCAAAGCATTCGTTCAGAGGCACGACGTAATTGCGAAAGATACTGGCAAAGGTCACAGGGTGCTAGACAAAGTAAGAAACTGTTAGGCAGTTATGACAAGACACGAACCGATGAATGTCTGAATATGAGCAAAAACTGACTTTGCATTATCACGGGTTTTCTGACAGGACACTGCAGGCTACGCAAACACCTACACGAGCTAAGGATTGTGGAGGACGGCACATGTAGACTGTGTCTGGAGGGTAACGAAACACCGGAACATATCCTGGAGGACTGTCCAGCAGCATTCAGGTCAAGACTGTCTCAGCTGGGGGGCGAGACTCTTAGCACAAGAGAAATTATATCTCCTAAGCCAGGGAAAATCATTGCATTTTTGCAAGAGTTAGGACTGGATAAGGAGTTATAATTCACTAGTGAGAGGCACAATAGACCCAGGAGGTCGCAGTGCACCAGACTCTATCAATAATAATAAAAATAATTATTAAATCAATTTAACTAACATTAATAATAAATATATAAATAAATAAATATCAATAATAATAAAAATAATTATTAAATCAATTTAACTACCATGGCGTCAGAGCCGTGTTGTTGTTAGGGTCTGTTTTGGTTATCCGTTTATTTGGTTATCCGTTTATTATTTATCACTTGTTCATATATCACTCCTTCTTCTAATATTGAATATATGTAAGCTTTATTTTAAAATTTGTTGATAACTTGTCATTTATTTAAGTCTTTCCCAGAGGTGAGTTTGCATTTTAAATCAATACTCGAGAATACCACAACCGATGTTGAAAATCTTTACGCTTCTTGAAGGCTAAGGAATATACCAACAACACAGGTTTTTAAGGATTTAAAAAAAAAAAAATACAGACGGGATATGACCGCAACGCAGATAGTAGAGCGATTAAAAGAGGCGGCTCTGAACGAAGGTGATAGACTGACATCGCGCAAGGGCCCCACCCCTCACTCCAAATGTGCAGCAGCGCATAAACGGGGCTCGCCCCATAGGCAAAGCTCCACCGGGAGTGCAGAGGTCTTCGCACCTCAAATGGCAGTCAAGGCTACCACAGTACGGACGGACGTAGGGGGTGGGAAAACGGTGTCCGGCGCCGATAAAGCAGCGGGCCAGCCGGCAGCAGCTGCCAGCAGTAAGCCCATTGCTGCCCCGAGGAGAACGCTACCCACCCTTACTGGAACCCAGACAACCTGGCGGTCCTGGTGATCCGCTCAGGCAAGGCCTAAGCGGAGCAGGCCGCAAATGGTATCTCAGGTATCTGGTGAGGGGCATGCGTCTGGAAGAGGCCAAGAGAAGGGCGTTAGAGCACAGGGCCAAAACTGTGTCCCCCGTGGCGCGAGTCGAGGGCCAAGCATCAAGTAGTCGCAAACGACCGCTGAGCCAGACCTCGCCAAACTTGGAAACGAATACGCTGTCTGAGAAGCAAAAAAAGCAGAGCTGATAACCGCACCGCGACCAATGGGGAAAGACCGTCGCAAAGCGCCGTATGCCAACGCTACCAAGATCATCAATGTAGCCATAATGGCAGAGGACTACCCGAGGAGACAGTTATCAAGGATGGAGTGCTGAAGGTGAGCGACCGTGGACATCGTCACCGTCTACCTGCCACGCACAGCTGGCGAGGAGGAAGCGAGCTCGTGGGTCTTCTGAAAGACCAGAACAGAGACCTGCTTCCAGAGACGTGGACGGTGATGAGATGCAGCGAAACGAAGGGAGGCAAGCTCATCACCCTTGGAGTTGAGCCAAATTTGCAGCTCCTCCATCCAAGCGAACGGTATGGTTAGCTACCGCTTCGGGCAGCTCGAATGCCGACTGCACGGTAAGAAAAGTGCAGAGAAGGGAGATGTGACGCCAGAAAAGGTTGGAAGCAACACTAGCCCTGCCAGCAGCAGCGGCCCGGCTCGGGATGTGATCACCGAAGCGGAAGCTGAGGCTTTGGCGATAATGGAGTCGGAGGTGAACAACCCGTCACTAGCGGGCCTGGACCTCGACGCTCTCAGAGTGTGTAGTGACGGCGAACGCACTGGCGAAAAAGAGCTGGATGACGAACAGACGCTCACCAACGAGGTGTCAGAGGAAGATCTGACACTCTCGGAGGGTAAGCCGGAAATCTGAGATGTGCACCAGCGTGGCACAAATCAACCTGCACCACGCGAGTGCGGCTTCGGATGTCATCGGCAGGTTGATTTCCAGGCTGAGCCTGTGGCTGGTGCTCATTCAAGTGCCATGGACAGTCAGAGGAAAGATCTGTGGTCTGCCTCATGAGAACGTGCAGGTAATTGCAGATGTCCGAGAAACCAAACCGAGACATGTATCTTGATTAATAAAAATATACATTTTCACTGTTTCTCCAAATTTCTTAACAAAGCTCTGGTAGCAGTGCTCATCACTGCCGACACAGACCCCCGCAAACAGCTGGTGCTCGCATCAGCGTACATTCTGGGAGATGAAGCAGCAGCGCCGCCCGCCGAGGTACAATCTCTGGTGGAGTACTGCAACAGCAAGAGACTGCCACTGCAGCTGGGATACGACGCTAACGCACAGCATGGGGCGCTGCGGTATGGGAGGAGCGCACAGAACTGGAATGCATGAGGAAGCAGCTGGGTAAGCTCCAGAGACTTGCGTGTACATGCATTTCAAGTGCGATGCGCACCTGAGCGCTGGACGTTCTACTTTGGCTACTGCCCCTACATATCCACATCAATCAGGTTGCGAAAATATCACATATTAGAATCAAAAACCCAAATATAGTTTCGACAAGCTCTTCAGAATAGAGCTAAGTAGCAAGAAAGAGTGAACCACACTATCATGTGAAAACATGCAATAAGGTGGTATACAGACGGATCGCTCACAGAGGATGGTGCAGGAACTGAGGTCTGTGAACTCAGAGTCCGTTACCACGAATCGGTAGGGAAATTCACAAGCATTTTCCAGGCCGAGATACACTCAATAGATAGGTGTGCCTTATTCAGCCTTGAGAGAGGGTACACCTACAAAGACATAGCAAATTTTCTCGGACAGCCAAGCAGCAATACAAGCGCTAGCTTCTTATAATGTGGTATCTGAGCTTGTCTGGTAATGCCAAGAGTCCCTGAACAAGCTAGGCGAGACCAACAGGGTGACTTTCTACTGGGTTCCAGGCCACGCTGGGTTATCAGGAAACGAGGTAGCAGATGAACTAGCCAGAAAGGCGGCGAACTCCCGCTTATGGGAGAACATTTTTGTGGAATAGGATCAAACATACTGAAGCAAAGTATTCGTTCAGTGGCACGACGTAATTCCTGATAATGTAATGTCTGACAGGACACTGCAGGCTACGCAAACACTTACACAAGCTAAGGATTGTGGAGGACGGCACATGTAGACTGTGTCTGGAGGCTAACGAAACACCGGAACATATCCTAGAGGACTGTCCAGCAGCATTCATGTCAAGACTGTCTCAGCTGTCATTTATTTACTGTCATTTATTTAAGTCTTTCCCAGAGGTGAGTTTGCATTTTTAACTATTTAACTCGAGAATGCCACAACCGATGTTGAAAATCTTTACGCTTCTTGAAAGCTTAGGAATATACTTATAACACAGGTTTGAATTCAAAACATTAGTTTTTTTAGCTACATATTTTCGAATCAAGAAAATTATGATTAGGTAGCATCGATATTGCCAGTTCACTAAACCTTCCCTAATTCGCATTTTCACATTCACTCATAAAAGTCATAAGTTAAGCAGGCCATCCACATGCGATAATGCGGAATTTTCGAGGTTAGTGAAGGTGTTCGCGACTAGATGGCAATGTTTTTGTTTTTCTGTTTTTCGACGAGATACCAACTTTACTCATCTACTAGTAGCGGATTGGTGACCGGAAAATTAGCCGCTATCCCTATCTACAGGAATGTTATCCCAAAGTGAAGAAATATATTTCAGGTACTGGTACCTGATATTATCGTAACCTAAAAGCTACCTGTTGCAGGTATCAGACTGAACACTAGTGTACTAGTACACGTATTGAGCATAAAATAGGAAGTATTAGCTGTGAAAGCTGATCGGTACGCGGTTTCAACCGAAAGTACTGCCAGAGAGAATTTTGACCAAACAAACTACAAGAAATTTTATGTTGATCACAGGTAAAGATGATCCAGCTTGCATTGTAAGTCTTTTATTATTGAATCAATTTAACTAACACGGCGTCAATGCCGTGTTGTTGTTAGGTCTGTTTAGGTTATCCGCTTATTTGGCGCTTCTCATTGCATTGTTTGTGTATGTGTTTTCTTGAGCATCACCCTCGCGCAAATCTTTGTTATTGCTTTTGTTCCACACAAGAATTGTTTGTGTCTGCTGGACACTCTTTTTCGATGTCATTTTGATTGCTTTGATTCAACAGCGCTACGAATGCGGCAAATATTAGTGCGTTGTAGTGTTAGACCTTCTAAACTCATGTTATTTTGGTTCGTTTATCAAATAATTTCAAATTTTGTTAACTTCTTAAGTTCCATTAACGTAACTGCTGAACAAGAGCAAGTACGAAAGACGATGTGCTGAATAAGGATGCAAAGTAAAATTTGAGCGCAGCGGGTTGCACTCACGTTTGAGTGGTGTCTAAATTGAGTGACAATCGGGCATGCGACAACTTCAGTGCAGTGTGTATGTGTACGATTTGTCGGCTTTTCTTGCACGTGTTCTTTACAAGACGAGATTGACAAAGCGAAAATTGCTGAAACGACGAAGACTGTACGATGTTACAGATTGGTGATGCGATCGCAAGGGGTCGACGTGCGAAAGGTGATTAAATATACGGTATCTCGGCGATACGAACGATGGCAAGGCAAGGCTTATGTAGGGCTCAGTTAGGATGGACATTGTCTCGCAGCAACTGTCACCCCTATTGTGGAGTCTAGTAGTGGACAAGCTTCTTCATAAACTCACAGACAATGGCATAGAATGTCAGGGATATGCTGACGACATAACCATTATCTGCAAAGGAAAATTTGAGCACACCTTATGTGACAGGATTACTTTAGGACTGCGCGTAAGTCAACAGTGGTGCAGGTCTGTGGGACTGAACATAAATCCAGCTAAAGCGAGAGTTGTGGCCTTCACAAATCGGTACAAGCTTAACTCACTTAGACTAATCAGAATTGGGGATGTGGCAATACATCCAATACTATCCACTTGTGAAGTCAAGTATCTGGGAGTCATTCTAGATCAAAAACTTAAATGGAAATCTCTGGTAAAATATGGGGTTTATCACCAACAATTTTAATGTGGATGTATGTAGCGATGGTTCGGCCCATTGTTAGCTAGGGCGCTGCGGTATGGGCGGATCGCACAGAACTGGAATGCATGCGGAAGCAGCTAGTAACAAGTAAGAGTGAACCATACTGTCTACAACCTATCATGTGAAAACACATGCATTAAGGTATATATATATATAAGGTTATACAGACGGATCGCTCACAGAGGATGGTGCAGGAACTGGGGTCTGTGGTCCCAGGGTCCGTTACCACGAATTCCCAAGTATTTTCCAGGCAGAGATACACGTCATAGAGAGGTGTGCCTATATCAACCTTGAGAGAGGGTACACCCACAAAGACATAGCTATTGTCTCGGACAGCCAAGCACCAATAAAAGCGTTAGCTGCTTATAAGGTGATATCTGAGCTTGTCTGTCAATGCCTAGGGTCCCTTTATATGCTAGGCGAGATCAACAGGGTGACCATCAACTGGTTTCCAGGCCACGCTGGGATTCCAGGGAACGAGGTAGCGGATGAAGTAGCCAGAAAGTGGGCAAACTCCCGCTTATGGGGGCCAAAACCTTTTTATGGAATATGACCAAGCATACTGAAGCAAAGCATTCGTTCAGAGGCACGACGTAATTGCGAAAGATACTGGCAAAGGTCACAGGGTGCTAGACAAAGTAAGAAACTGTTAGGCAGTTATGACAAGACATGAATCGATGAATGTCTGAATATGAGCAAAAACTCACTTTGCATTATCACGGGTTTTCTGACAGGACACTGCAGGCTACGCAAACACCTACACGAGCTAAGGATTGTGGAGGACGGCACATGTAGACTGTGTCTGGAGGGTAACGAAACACCGGAACATATCCTGGAGGACTGTCCAGCAGCATTCAGGTCAAGACTGTCTCAGCTGGGGGGCGAGACTCTTAGCACAAGAGAAATTATATCTCCTAAGCCAGGGAAAATCATTGCATTTTTGGAAGAGTTAGGACTGGATAAAGAGTTATAATTCACTAGTGAGAGGCACAATAGACCCAGGAGGTCGCAGTGCACCAGACTCTATCAATAATAATAAAAATAATTATTAAATCAATTTAACTAGCATTAATAATAAATATATAAATAAATAAATATCAATAATAATAAAAATAATTATTAAATCAATTTAACTACCATGGCGTCAGAGCCGTGTTGTTGTTAGGGTCTGTTTTGGTTATCCGTTTATTTGGTTATCCGTTTATTATTTATCACTTGTTCATATATCACTCCTTCTTCTAATATTGAATATATGTAAGCTTTATTTTAAAATTTGTTTATAATTTGTCATTTATTGAAGTCTTTCCCAGAGGTGAGTTTGCATTTTAAATCAATACTCGAGAATGCCACAACCGATGTTGAAAATCTTTACGCTTCGCAACGCAGATAGTAGAGCTATTGAAAGAGGCGGCTCTGAACGAAGGTGGTAGACTGACTCCGCGCAAGGGCCCCACCCCTCATTCCAAATGTGCAGCAGCGCAAAAACGGGGCTCGCCCCATAGGCAAAGCTCCACCGGGAGTGCAGAGGTCTTCGCACCTCAAATGGCAGTCAAGGCTACCACAGTACGGACGGACGTACGGGGTGGGAAAACGGTGTCCGGCGCCGATAAAGCAGCGGGCCAGCCGGCAGCAGCTGCCAGCAGTAAGCCCATTGCTGCCCCGAGGAGAACGCTACCTCCCATACTGGAACCCAGACAACCTGGCGGTCCTGGTGATCCGCTCAGGCAAGGCCTAAGCGGAGCAGGCCGCAAATGGTATCTCAGGTATCTGGTGAGGGGCATGCGTCTGGAAGAGGCCAAGAGAAGGGCGTTAGAGCACAGGGCCAAAACTGTGTCCCCCGTGGCGCGAGTCGAGGGCCAAGCATCAAGTAGTCGCAAACGACCGCTGAGTCAGACCTTGTCAAACTTGGAAACGAATACGCTGTCTGAGAAGCAAAAAAAAAGCAGAGCTGATAACCGCACCGCGACCAACGGGCAAGGACCGTCACAAAGCGCCGTATGCCAATGCTACCAAGGTCATCAATGTAGCCATAATGGCAGAGGACTACCCGAGGAGACAGTTATCAATGATGGAGTGCTGAAGGTGTGCGACCATGGACATGTCTACCTGCCACGCACAGCTGGCGAGGAGGAAGCGAGCTCGTGGGTCTTCTAAAAGAGCAGAACAGTGACCACAGAGACGTACCTGATATTATCGTAACCTAAAAGCTACCTGTTGCTGGTATCAGACTGAACACTAGTGTACTAGTACACGTATTGAGCATAAAATAGGAAGTATTAACTGTGAAAGCTGATCGGTACGCGGTTTCAACCGAAAGTACTACCAGAGAGAATGTTGACCAAACAAACTACAAGAAATTTTATGTTGATCACAGGTAAAGATGATCCAGCTTGCATTGTAAGTCTTTTATTATTGAATCAATTTAACTAACACGGCGTCAATGCCGTGTTGTTGTTAGGTCTGTTTAGGTTATCCGCTTATTTGGCGCTTCTCATTGCATTGTTTGTGTATGTGTTTTCTTGAGCATCACCCTCGCGCAAATCCTTGTTATTGCTTTTGTTCCACACAAGATTTGTTTGTGTCTGCTGCACACTCTTTTTCGATGTCATTTTGTATCGACATTATTTGCTTAAAGTGGGTTCCAAGATTCCCAGGCGGCAGTTCAACTCAGCTGGCAATGGTGCCGCCTTTTTCTCCGTTTGCTTTGAATCAACAGCGCTACGAATGCGGCAAATATTAGTGCGTTGTAGTGTTAGACCTTCCAAACTCATGTTATTTTGGTTCGTTTATCAAATAATTTCAAATTTTGTTAACTTCTTAAGTTCCATTAACGCAACTGCTGAACAAGAGCGAGTACGAAATGCGATGTGCTGAATAAGGATGCAAAGTAAAATTTGAGCGCAGCGGGTTGCACTCACGTTTGAGTGGTGTCTAAATTGAGTGACAATCGGGCATGCGACAACTTCAGTGCAGTGTGTATGTGTACGATTTGTCGGCTTTTCTTGCACGTGTTCTTTACAAGACGAGATTGACAAAGCGAAAATTGCTGAAACGACGAAGACTGTACGATGTTACAGATTGGTGATGCGATCGCAAGGGGTTGACGTGCGAAAGGTGATTAAATATACGGTATCTCGGCGATACGAACGATGGCAAGGCAAGGCTTATGTAGGGCTCAGTTAGCGCGTTGTATGCCGGTAACGTTACAAAATTAATGATCAAAATGAGACACTAAAACCTGGTTGCACTGCCCCACGCTAGAGCGCCAAAATGTAGAGTGAAGACCATTGTGTTATTTATTTCGCCAATATTATATATTGCCAACAATTATATGCAATTGCTAAATCATAATTCGCGAGTATATAAGTGCCGTTTGTTCGTTGCCAACTGCATGTGTTATTGCTTGAACTCTCATTCTTTTTACCTTTGTCGCGCTTTTCGAGAGTGTGTGCACTGACCTTTGTGCAGTGGTACGAACAAAGAAATATTTTTGTACATAAGCATCGAACGTTTGGCAAAGGGCTATTTTTTTGGCGCTTCTTTCTCTACCACATTTGTTGATTGATCTTGCCGTTCAAGCTTGTTGAGTTGAAATCGTAATTTGTGCGTTTGACATTAAATCATGCTCAGTGCCAACGAAAGTACTGTGCCGGTTGAAAATATTGTGTACCAACTGATAAGGTGCGTTACTTCAAACGTAAAGCCGAATCAATATAAAAAAGTGCGCGAAGGCTTAATGCTTCTTTAAATGAAGAAAGAACAGCGCATTTGGCTCAACTGAGCTTATGGTTCGTTTGGAGTTGCTTGACCAAACGGAAAAATCGTTTAATGTAGCCCGCAATAGCTTGAAGAGCTAGATTATTCTGAGATTGACAGCCATTTACGGGATGATTTTGATGCTATGGTGCTCACAATGAAGTGTCGACTAAAGGTGGAAATTGAAAATCGAAAATCGCAGATGCCGCCCTCGTTAACTAAGTGTCATGATACTAGCTTGGATCAAGCTGATATCAGTACAAATGGTCGGTCACATAGACTTCGTCAGCCTCAACTCAAATTACTCAAATTTTCTGGCGGATATACGGACTTTGTAAACTTTTTCTCCATGTTCGTCTAGGTCATCGACAAGGATCCAGATTTAAGCGATATTAAAAAACTACAATATCTACGTTCCTGCTTATCTGGCTTGGCATTGGATAAGTATAAATAAACGTCTTGTATTCCAGGCACCCATCAAAGAGATTCTTGAGTTCAAGAGAGAGAAGTCTGCTACAAAACATCGTGCATTTTCGGATAAAGTTCACTGTCATATGCAAGCATCGCAGAACTTGGGAAATTTGGTGCAAATCGCAGGCTGCATGATTGTTCCTATGCTGCTGCAGAAGTTGGATGCTGCAAGTCAGACCAGCTGGGAGGAGAGTACATCGTTGGACCAAATACCATTTGCTGAGGAGTTTTTCGCATATTTGGATATGCGCTGTCAAAAATTAGAAAGTGTTCAACACGCTATGGCTTATCATACATCAAACTCAGGTGGTAAAAACCAAATTTAATACTAATCACAATTGAAATGGTTTTATTGCTGTTCAAACTAACCCAAATGCCTGTATATTTGCAATGGTACCGGCCATGGAATTTATTCATATACACATATCCACATATGCCTAAGAGTGCATATTTTCCTTTAATAGACATTTTTATAACGTTGCCAAGAGTTCTGAGATATGCTCAAAAAACAGATAAATACTGATATTAAGAAAACGGCAAAAGTTACCGATCATTTGATATAAACATGCTTTGTGTATGAACGAATTTAAAAAGTTCAAGATCAGCTCTCTAGCTATTGTAATGACTAAGATCGACGCGTTTTTATCCATTTTCCATGGATTTAGGGTATAACAAGTAAGAACGTTGCAGTCGGCTGTAACCGACACTCGTTCACGGTTTAATAACAACGAAAACATGAATCCTAGCATTATGGGTGCACAAAAAAAATAATAAACGCGGATAAAAAACAAAAAAGGAAAAAAGGCCTCGATTCCGGGCCTACCGCATAATTAAAACGCAGAGCCCGCGTTAGACACCAACGCCACCAACCATTCAACCTCAAGTGTGACGAAATTCAAGTTAAAGTATTTAATAAGAATTATATGAAAAACTCTAACAGAAGGCAAAGGAATGTAATTTTAAGCAATTGTTATGAACTAGAAAAAGTTTTTAGAGTTATTAGTTAAAATTATTAAAGGAATCAAGACCAGTTTTGCATCAAGAGCGGTAATTGAACCCGAGCACCGAGAACCGGTCACTTATTTTTGGTGTGACAAATTCAAATATTTCTGAAATTTGTTAGGTAATCATTTGTTTGATAAAAAAGAAAATAGTTAAATTTTATTCCTATAATCATCTGCAATTTTACTTTGTTTACAGATATAATAGAATAATTAATCAGAAATAATAGTTTTAGCTGCATTTTATACTACAAGTTGTGACAAAACTCAACTCAAGTTGTATGACAAGTGCACAATCGCAAATAGCCGCTCACAAAATCTAAGAATACGAAAAGGTCTGGCAACTAACGCCATTTACCGACCAGTGATCACTGACCATTTGATGTGATAAGCTAGTTGAATCCAACACTATTCTAATGAAACCAAATAATAAGTACCAAAAAGTATGCAATAGATGGCGCTAGCAATGTTGCACTGGCATTATTGATGTTGTGCACATATCGAGTTTTGGACATTGTGGGCGCGGTAGTGGGCGTAGCTAAAAAAGATTGGATGTGATCTTTAGAGGAGGTCATCAGCAATCTGTCGGTATATGCATCTAGCTTTAAAAGTGATGAAGGTATATTGATTTAATCGAATTGCCCGCAGTGGGCGCATCCCGAAACCCGTAACACTTAATCTGACGAAATATGCTACGAAGAAAAACACAAAAATATTAACATAAATATACATACATACCACTCTAGTCAAACAATTAAAACATTTAATCACACACACATATATATATATGTATATATGTATATATATATATATATATATATATATGTATATATGTATATATATATATATATATATATATATGTATATATATATATGTATATATGTATATATATATATATATATATATATACATATATATTAGAGGTCTGCATGAATATCAAAAAAATTACTTTCGAATCAACAATGATCAAAATTAATTGAGTGATATAGTATGCGACGCAGAAAAAGTTCGAGTGAATCTGTGCTGACATAAGGCTCGGTCGCACAACCTTTAATCGAAAAGGCATGAATTGAATGAGTGAGAATGAGGTATTGTTTCGATTTCATCCGAATGGCTAAATTTGTATATCCTGAACAAATTGAAAATGGGTAAAAAGGGTATAATGGTTTTATGACAAAGTATGTAACTACTTAAAGGAGTCATCTCCTACCGTATAAAGTGCATATGTTCTGGATCAGGACGACTGGATCAAATTACCCATGTCCGTCTGTCAGTCCGTCTGTATAAACGCGTCGATCTCAGCGACTATAGAGCTAGCGACCTGAAGTTTGACTTTTTAAATTCGTGTAAATCATACGCAGATCAAGAATATTTTGGATTTAGGATACCTCCCCTGACTCGCCAAAATATGAAGAAAACGCAAGTCAAACACGTCTAGAGCACTCTTACATCGATATACTGGCCTGGGTTTCGAACACGGCTCCTCGTTGTTCAGTTGCCTAAATGCCTGAGCACTTAGACAACTCATCAACCGAAGACTGCAATACCCTAAGTTTCCATAGAATTATTCGAGTAATTCGAATGCCTTTGGCAATGTGAAATTTTTCATTTACCTCGCACACAGTCAATTCAATTCAATTCGAATTCATTCTATTAGATTTAAATTGTGAATTAGGCCATGCAGATTTTTAATATATATGTATATTTATATATATTGAATAATATTCTTTAATTTTATGTATATATAAACAAAATTCTTTCTATCAATTAAATATTTAAATATTTTATAATTTAATTAAAATAAAATAGCTAAACCATTGGAAGCCCTTGCGCTAGTCGTTTAGGTAGGCGGCACGCTGCAGCAGGCCAAGGTAGCCGGTGCGCGTGAACTGCGAGCTGAACATGAGCATGGTGCGGTGCTGGTAGTGCTACTGGCGGACGACCGAGTTCCAGGCCTGATGCTCGGCATCCCACCGGCGGGCAGCGGTGCGCTGCGCTCGTCGTGATACGAGGACAGCGTCGCGTTGTGCTGGCCATACAGAGTGGGCAGCAGCTTGGCGCTCCGTTCGCTGAGCACCTGGTAGGGATCCTGGATCGATGTCGCTGTGCTCGTACATGGGTATGGTATCGTTGGCGCTATTGCACTGCAGGCCACGTTGGCTGCCGTTCAGCCAGACGCAGGACATGCTCAGGAACTGCACCAAATGTCCCCACAATGTGCAACAGCTTGTGGCCTGTCGACTGCTCCAGCTGGGCGGCCTCGTAGAGCTTGGCGGATAGCGTCAGCAGCTGCGAGACAATGTCCATCAGCAGATAGCTGATCTCCTGCTGGTGCGCCTCCAGCTGCTCGAGATACTTGATAACTACTTAGATGACTACTTAGTTAATTGGTAAATTTTGTATCATTAGAGTTAATAATTAACAGGACGACAGCATTGGCAGCAGTTTGCATTTGCCAAATTTCATTGTCCCTGGGCTAATGCATATACACTGCTTTGTCAATGTGCCCTTGCTAAATATATTGATGGTATATTACATTCCTAATCAATTTTAAATCGATAATTGCTGATGCCCCACTTTACTCCATGTATGTATAATGTAACAAATAAATGATAAGAAAAACAAGTAAGATGGCTCTCGATTAGGAGAAACCCTGAACCCAGCGGCGAGCTGTCGATACATACATTTAATCAAACCCCTCTGTATTCATACACGACACCACAGCCGCAGTTAGTAAAGAAAATTACAAATAATTAATAAAAATTAATGCTCGCCGTTAATATTTGCAGATAAATTTTAGTATGCCTTAGTTGTGAAATTTCTCGCAACATTTTCACAAAATAAAAAACTATATCTTTCAAATGTTGGTTGCACTTGATCTGCGAAAGCTTTTTAAGAGTGTGCATACCGAATAATGCCTACAATGTTAAATTAGCCATTTCTGCACAAGATACGACGAATGTTTTGGGTCGTTGTCTTGGTGAAACATATATGGTTTTCCATTCAACCCTAATTTCTGAACGCTGGCAGCTTAATTTCCTTTCAAAATATTGGCATAATGGTGCTTGTCCATCTTTTCATCATTAAATACTAGGTTTCCCACTCCAGATGCCGCCATTCAACCCCACATCATAACATTACCGCCGCCGTGTTTCGTGGTCTGAGGATACTATTCTCATGCAGTTCTTTGTTTGGTTTTCGCCAAATTTTTTGTGCACCGTCTGAACCAAATAGGTTAAACTTCGATTCGTCACTGCATATGGCGCTGTTCCAAAATGATTCCGGTTCATTGACATGAAGTTTTGCGAACTCCAGCCTCTTTTTTTATTCACAGGCAAAAGGAACGGTTTGCGGCAATGAACTCGTCCGTGATAACCGGCTCTGTTCAGCGTACTCCGAATAGTTTGCGGATTCAAATTTTCTTTTCATTCCTGCACTTTCCTGCATATCATGGCATAATTTTACAGCCGAAATCTTTGGATTTTGAGTCACTGCAGCTACTACAATGCTCCTGGCGTGGTGTAAATTTTTTTTTGGCCGCCCAGATCGGCTTTCACGCTCAAGTTTTCCATTATTTATAAAATGTTTTATATTGTTTAGTACACTTGAATATAGTCTCTGCACTATTACACCAATTTCGCGAAAGGATTTGCGCTGTACGTGGAGATTTATTATAATTTCTGTACGACTTATTGAATGACGAAATCAAGATCAACACTAACTCTAAACATTTTACAATTGGAATAATGCGTATTAATTGCATTCAGAGAACCAAATAGTGCAATGGAAAAAAAACAAGATTACCGTTTTATTAGCAAGAACATGACCACACAACGTGTGCCTAAACTTTTTGATATGGATTTTTTCTCTTTTTCTTACTGCAACGTATATTTCGAGTTGGATATGAAGTAAAGGAACATTTGTATATGTGTTTTGAGGGGAATAAAAAATGAACACTAGCTGCATAAAAAAATTGGTCGAAATGGTTATACATTATTATTATTGATAGAGTCTGGTGCACTGCGACCTCCTGGGTCTATTGTGCCTCTCACTAGTGAATTATAACTCCTTATACAGTCCTAACTCTTCCAAAAATGCAATGATTTTCCCTGGCTTAGGAAAAATAATTTCTCTTGTAATAAGAGTCTCGCCCCCCAGCTGAGACAGTCTGGACCTGAATGCTGCTGGACAGTCCTGTAGGATATGTTCCGGTGTTTCGTTACCCTCCAGACACAGTCTACAAGTGCCGTCCTCCACAATCCTTAGCTCGTGTAGGTTTTTGCGTAGCCTGCAGTGTCCTGTCAGAAAACCCGTGATAATGCAAAGTGAGCTTTTGCTCATATTCAGACATTCATCGGTTCGTGTCTTGTCATAACTGCCTAACAGTTTCTTACTTTGTCTAGCACTCTGTGACTTTTGCCAGTATCTTTCGCAATTACGTCGTGCCTCTGAACGAATACTTTGCTTCAGTATGCTTGGTCATATTCCATAAAAAGGTTTTGGCCTCCATAAGCGGGAGTTTGTCCACTTTCTGGCTACTTTATCCGCTACCTCGTTCCCTGGAATCCCAGCGTGGCCTGGAAACCATTAGATGGTCACCCTGTTGATCTCACCTGGCTTATTTAGGGACCCTAGGCATTGCCAGACAAGCTCAGATACCACCTTATAAGCAGCTAACGCTTTTATTGGTGCTTGGCTGTCCGAGACAATTGCTATGTCTTTGTGGGTGTACCCTCTCTCAAGGTTGAAAGAGATACACCTCTCTATGACGTGTATCTCTGCCTGGAAAATACTTGGGAATTCGTGGTAACGGACCCTGGGACCACAGACCCCAGTTCCTGCACCATCCTCTGTGAGCGATCCGTCTGTATAACCTTATATATATATATATACCTTAATGCATGTGTTTTCACATGATAGGTTGTAGACAGTGTGGTCCACTCTTTCTTGTTACTAGCTGCTTCCTCATGCATTCCAGTTCTGTGCGATCCGTCCATACCGCAACGCCGTAGCTAACAATGGGCCGAACCATCGCTACATACATCCACATTAAAATTTTTTGTGATAAACCCCACATTTTACCAGAGACTTCCATTTAAGTTTTTGATCTAGGATGACTCCCAGATACTTGACTTCATTGGATAGTGGTATTGTCACATCCCCAATTCTGATTGGTCTAAGTGAGTTAAGCTTGTACCGAATTGTGAAGGCCACAATTGTCGTTTTAGCTGGATTTATGTTCAGTCTCACAGACCTGCGCCACTTTAGACCTACGCACAGTGCTAAAGTAATCCTATCACATAAGGTATGCTAAAATTTTCCTTTGCAGTTAATGGTTATGTCGTCAGCATATCCCTGACATTCTATGCCATTGCCTGTGAGTTTATGAAGACGCTTGGCCACTACTAGGGGTGATCGTATGCTTTTACTTTCTTTATGCGAGTAAACAAGTAAGAACTTTGGGCGTAAACTACTGTTTAATACTTGTTCACGGTCTTATTTATAATTGTTAATTTGGAAAACTTTTGATTTTTGTACTTTGTGGGGGCGGAAGTAAAGATTTGATCGATTTGCCATGCCCCCAGTGGACGTATCCTAAATATTTGTGTGCGATTATGTGTGTAGCTTTAAAACGCTCCCAGTGGGCGTATCCAATACGTTTTTGTGCGATCATTTTTTCGAAGTCATTTGTATTACGTCTGATACCTTTGGCTGCGCCAATCGCTTAACTCAATCTCGCTGCCGCACTGCTGCTGCTGGGGAAGCGCAGGGCGGATGTCTCCACAATGTGCAACAGCTTGTGGCCCGTCGACTGCTCCAGCTGGGCGGCCTCGTAGAGCTTGGCGGATAGTGTCAGCAGCTGCGAGACAATGTCCAGATACTTGATAACTACTTAGATGACTACTTAGTTAATTGGTAAATTTTGTATTATTCGAGTCATTTTGTTGTCATTATGTTGCACTGGGACAAATCAGTGTGGTGTGTTAAAAAAAATAAATTAAAATTTAAATAAACAGTACAAAAACTTCGTTGACACAGTGAGATTCGAATTCGCGTCTGTTAGCGCGCCGGGAAACACCTCTGCTACCAAGCTACAGCAGTATTTTTATTACCTCTGTTAAAATCCGCGCTTAGAAACACACATGCACACACCATCGCTTTAGAATTCGAAAAAGAGCTCACGCATAAGAATGTGCATATACTAGTACATATGTACAGTGAATCAAAAAAGTTTTGGCACAGCGCTGTTTCCAAAGTTTAGCTATTAATAAGTTTTTTATACCTAACTTCCAAAAATAATTAGAGTATAATTTTTATTCAGGAGCATTTTATTCAATAATTCTACAAAAAATATTTCATATTTTTTTTGTTCTTTTTTTTATCAACAGCATAAAATAAAAAAGGTTCATGATTTTAAAAGATTAAAAGATAGGTACATGGGGATCAGGATTAGGATTGGTAGGATTTGTATGAACCTAATATTTTGTCGGACCTCCTTTGGCCTTGATAACAGCCTCTAATCGTCTACTCATACTAGCAACTAAGTTCCGTGTCTCCTCGGGTGTTATTTTTGCCCATTCTGTACGTATGGCCGCCTGAAGGAATGTCTTTGAGGTTATTTGGTGCCTGAGTATCCTTTTTCCCAATAAGTGCCAAATATGTTCAATGGGATTCATATCTGGCGACTGTGGAGGTGTTTTCAACTGCATACAATGGTAAATTAGCCATTCCTGCACAAGATACGACGAATGTTTCGGGTCGTTGTCTTGGTGAAACATATATGGTTTCCCATTCAACCCTAATTTCTGAACACTGGGAGCCAAATTTCCCCTCAAAATATTGACATAATGGTGCTTGTCCATCTTTTCATCATTAAATACTAGGTTCTCCACTCCAGATGCCGCCATTCAACCCCACATCATAACATTACCGCCGCCGTGTTTCGTGGTCTGAGGATATTATTCTCATGCAGTTCTTTGTTTGGTTTTCGCCAAATTTTTTGTGCACCGTCTGAACCAAATAGGTTAAACTTCGATTCGTCACTGAATATGGCACTGTTCCAAAATGAGTTTGGCGAACTCCAGCCTCTCTTTTTATTCACAGGCGAAATGAACGGTTTACGGCGATGAACTCGTCCGTGATAACCGGCTCTGTTCAGCGTATTCCGAATAGTTTGGGGATTAAAATTAGCCTTGAAACTTTCCTGCATATCATGGCATAATGTTACAGTCGAAATCTTTGGATTTTCAGGGACTGCAGCTACTACAATCCGCTCCTGGCGTGGTGTAAATTTTTTTTGGGCCGCCCAGATCGGCGTTTACGCTCAAGTTTCCCATTATTTATAAAATGTTTTATAATGTTTTGTACACTTGAATATGGCCTCTGAACTATTACACCAATTTCGCGATAAGATTTTCGCTGTACGTGGAGATTTATTATAATTTTACGGACTTCTATCAGAATTTCTGTACCACTGCCCATTTTACTTATTCAATGACGAAATCAAGATCAACACTAACTCTAAACATTTGACATTTGGAATAATGCGTACTAATTGCATTCGGAGAACCAAAAAGTGCAAAGGAAAAAAAAATTTACCGTTATATTAGCAAGACCATGACAACACAACGTGTGCCTAAACTTTTTGATATGGATTTTTTCTCATATTCTTACAGCGTCGTATTTTTCGAGATGGATATGAAGTAAAGGAACATTTTTATATGTGTTTTGCGGGGAATAAAAAATGAACACAAGCTGCATCAAAAAATTGGTCGAAATAGTTATACATTATTATTATTGATAGAGTCTGGTGCACTGCGACCTCCTGGGTCTATTGTGCCTCTCACTAGTGAATTATAACTCTTTATCCAGTCCTAACTCTTCCAAAAATGCAATGATTTTCCCTGGCTTAGGAGATATAATTTCTCTTGTGCTAAGAGTCTCGCCCCCCAGCTGAGACAGTCTTGACCTGAATGCTGCTGGACAGTCCTCCAGGATATGTTCCGGTGTTTCGTTACCCTCCAGACACAGTCTACATGTGCCGTCCTCCACAATCCTTAGCTCGTGTAGGTGTTTGCGTAGCCTGCAGTGTCCTGTCAGAAAACCCGTGATAATGCAAAGTGAGTTTTTGCTCATATTCAGACATTCATCGATTCATGTCTTGTCAATAACTGCCTAACAGTTTCTTACTTTGTCTAGCTCCCTGTGACCTTTGCCAGTATCTTTCGCAATTACGTCGTGCCTCTGAACGAATACTTTGCTTCAGTATGCTTGATCATATTCCACCAAAAGGTTCTGGCCCCCATAAGCGGGAGTTTGCCCACTTTCTGGCTACTTCATCCGCTACCTCGTTCCCTGGAATCCCAGCGTGAGCCTGGAAACCAGTAGATGGTCACCCTGTTGATCTCGCCTAGCATATTAAGGGACCCTAGGCATTGCCAGACAAGCTCAGATACCACCTTATAAGCAGCTAACGCTTTTATTGGTGCTTGGCTGTCCGAGACAATTGACTGTCTTTGTGGGTGTACCCTCTCTCAAGGTTGAAAGAGACACACCTCTCTATGACGTGTATCTCTGCCGGAAAATACTTGGGAATTCGTGGTAACGGACCCTGGGACCACAGACCAGTTCCTGCACCATCCTCTGTGATCGATCCGTCTGTAACCCTATATATATATATACCTTAATGCATGTGTTTTCACATGATAGGTTGTAGACAGTGTGGTCCACTCTTTCTTGTTACTAGCTGCTCCTCATGCATTCCAGTTCTGTGCGATCCGCCCATACCGCAGCGCCCTAGCTAACAATGGGCCGAACCATCGCTGATACATCCACATTAAAATTGTTGGTGATAAACCCCACATTTTACCAGAGACTTCCATTTAAGTTTTTGATCTAAGATGTCCCAGATACTTGATTCACAGTGGATAGTGGTATTGTCACATCCCAATTCGGATTGGTCTAAGTTGTTAAGCTTGTACCGAATTGTGAAGGCCACAATTGTCGTTTTAGCGGATTTATGTTCAGTCCCACAGACCGCACCACTTTAGACTTACGCAGTGCTAAGCTATTCTGTCACATAGGTGTGCTCAAATTTTCCTTTGCAGTTAATGGTTATGTCGTCAGCATATCCCTGACATTCAATGCCATTGTCTGTGAGCTTATGAAGAAGCTAGTCACTTTAGACTTCACAATAGGGGTGATAGTACCAACTTCCCCCCTGCGGACATCCCCTGGTGGTGAGAGCTCTGACTGTGAGACATATAAGTACATATTTTTCAAAACGTTGCGTATGCCTAAACTTGTTTTGATTCACTGTATCTATGTATGTGTGCACAAGCCCAGCAGAAAACGTCTGCGTTTACCAATATATCATTACATGCATTCTTATTGTACATAGTACATTTATATATTGCCTATTAAACCAAGTTTGGGTGCTCTGCAAACCTTAGTTTCGAAAAAAACTCGGTCAAAAAACCGATAAGACTGATGATAAGAAAACGGGACAAGTTATCGATCATTTGAAATTAACTTGATCTGCGTATGGTACGAATCTAAAATGTCCAAGTTCAGCTCCTAGCTCGTGTAGTCTCCTGAAATCGGACAGACGGACAGGACTTAATCGACTCAGCTCGTGATGCTGATCAAGAATATATATACTTAATAGGGTCGGAGATGCCTCCTTCTGCCTGTTACGTGCATTTGCACAAAAACTTTCTGCCCTTATTACCAATTTTCAATGGGTTGAGGGTATAAAAAAAGGATTTAAAGAAACTATTAGGAACTGGAAAAATGTAGAATTATTAGAAAAATCAAGGAAAACCCTTGCGACAGGAACGAGAGTCAAACCTGAGATTCTAGCAGCTAAAGTGCACGTTAAACAGCAGCGCCACCGACTACTTGCTTTCGGTGTGACTAAATTCAACTTAAGTTATGCAACAAGAATTATACGCTATCATTAAACAATAGAAAAAATCCTACACGTCTTGGGACCGACCGGGATTTCAACCCGGGACTCCAACGCAGGACGTACTGCGAGAACAAAACATCGTGTTTGTCATCTGAACCACCAACCGTTTAATTCTCATGTCACTAAATTCAACTCAAGTTATCTAAGAAGAGTTAATGACAACCGTCAATAACTGCAAATAATAAGTAATGAAAATTAAAATTGCTGTTTCGTTCGACACCGTCGGCATGCTTTTACTTTCTTTATGCGAGTAAACAAGTAAGAACGTTGGGCGTAAACGACTGTTTAATACTTGTTCACGGTCTTATTAATAATTGTTAATTTGGAAAACTTTTGATTTTTGTACTTTGTGGGGGCGGAAGTAAGCGTAGCTTATAAAATAGTTGGGGATATGGATTAATCCGGCTTAACCGCCCCAAAGATATAAAGATTTGATCGATTTGCCACGCCCCCAGTGGACGTATTCTAAACGTTTGTGTGCGATTATGTGTGAAGCTTTAAAAAGCTCCCATTGGGCGTATCAATACGGTTCTGTGCGATCATTTTTTCGAGGTCATTTGTATTACGTCTGAAAACAAAATGTGTGACTCCAGCTATAAAAGTGAAGGGGATACATAGATTTTATCGAAATGCCACTCCCCCAGTGGAAGTGGGCGGAAATTAATTTTCTTGAGATCTTTAAAGGATGTCACCAGTAATATACCTTCTTAATTTGGAGACTCTAGCTCTAAAACTGTGAGATATAGATTTTCGCGATTTGCGGGGGAGGGAGTGGACGTGGCTGAACTTTTTTTACCTATATAAAGGCGTGGGAAATGTACATGTTGTACTTTTAGATGTATAGATTTTTGTTAATTATTGTTATTATTATTATGTGTTAATTATTTGGCAGAGCTTTTCAGTAATATTTATTCCAAATATGGTGACTCTAACTCAAAAACTCGAGGAGATATAGGCATTTTCAAACGAATATAAAACGTACTTATACATACTTATTGCACTGATGGGCACGGACAAAGACACTTACACTTTTAGAGAATGCAGTTAAATTTTTATTTTAAACATTAAAATCAATAATCATGTACTGCACAACGACTTCAAATTTTTTGAATCACCAAATTACTGCTAATTAATGGTCTATCCTTATTCGGCGTCTTTCGGAAGTCGTCTTTTGCAATATTGTCATCTGTAAAACAAAAATTTAAGGAATATTCATCATTCATTTAGTTTAATAAGAAAAAAGAAACAAATTCAAATTGAGTTAGTTAACGAAAGAACATTCGAAGCTTCTATTAATAACAAGAAACAACGTTGCAGTCGGGTGTAACCGACAGCGGAATACTCGTTCACGGTATAATAACAACAAAAACATGGAACCTAGCATTATGTGTGCACGAAAAAAAAATAATAAACGAGTATAAAAAACAAAAAAGGAATTTGCCTCTGCGCGGCAGAATCAACGCACAGACCCCTCGTTAGACACCAACGATTCAACCTCAAGTGTGACGAAATTCAAGTTAAGTTAGTAAGAATTATATGAAAATTTCTAACAGAAAGCAAAAAGAATATAATTTTAAGAAATAATTATGAACTGGAAAAAGTTTGAATTATTCGAAGAATCAAGACCAGACTTTGCATCAAGAGCGGGAATTGAACCCGAGCACCAAAGTTATAAGACAAGTGCACAATCGCTAACAGCCGCACACAAATTCTAAGAATACGAAAAAGTCTGGCAACTAACGCCATCTACCGACCAGTGATCACTGACCACTTAATTTCCCATGTGACAATCTAATTGAACAGTTATCCAACACTATTCTAATGAAACCAAATAATAGGTACCAAAAAGTATGCAATAGATGGCGCTTGATATGTTGCACTGGCTTAATTGATATTGTGCACATATCGAGTTTTGGACATTGTGGTCGCGGTAGTGGGCGTAGCCAAAAAAGTTTGGATGCGATCTTTAGAGGATGTCATCAGCAATCTGTCGGTAGTTATTTTATGCATCTAGCTTTAAAAGTAAGGGAGATATATTGATTTAATTGAATTGCCATGCCCACCGTGGGCGCACCCCGAAACCCTTAACACTTTATCTGACGAGGGTATACATGAGTATATATTTAGAATTTCAAGTTTCTAGCTTCAATAGCGGCGAAAAAATTACGTTCATACGAACAGACGGACGGACAGCATGTCGGACATTGCTCAAACCCTATATACTAGTTTCACTTCGTGAACGAGTATAATAAAAAATAAGGAAAAGAGTCCGACTAGGAAATATCATGTACCCAACACACGTATAGTACACACAACACACAGCTGCGCAGAGGTTGTGTATCGACATCACTGATCCCCACACAATAAGAAACTCAAACCTAAATAAAAAACTTCGGTGTTTTTTGTAAAATCCAAATAAATAAAAACAAGTTAATCTACTCTAATCGAGAGTTCCCGTCTAGGAGATATACTCAACCCAACTACGAGCTGTCGTTACATACATTTCAACCTCCTTGCAAACATACAAACATATACAAAATCACACATACACACACACACGAAAGAGTTTGCATACTAGCATAATTGCTATAAATGCGGAGAGTAAGGGCATGTTGCAGACACATGCCAAAATAAAATCCAAATTGCGTGCTTTGCGTCAGAAAAGGCGCACCGGTAACAAGAGCATGGAAAAAGCAGAAACTCGTCTTGCTCCCCAAAACCCGGAGAGCCATGCGGGAAATTACTAAGCACAAGACTAAACGCCGTCATATGGCAAGCATAAGACATCTCAAACTGACAGTATGGGTTCAGAAAAGCACCTTCGACGAGCGATGCAATATCGCTGGTGGTGAGCAAAGCCAAATCAGCAAAGGGCAGCCAACAGAATATCGACATAACCCTGGCTTCTCGTTGACACCGATAAGGAGACCGCAGGCTTACAAAATCACCGGAGGCCTTCCACAAGGATCGGTTCGCGGACCGATACCCTGGAACACGATGTACGACGGTGTTCTGCATCTGCAGTTCCCTAGATATGTCCAGGTGGGCGGCTTTGCAGATAATCTGGCCCTCGTATTGGTGGGCATGAGATTGGAAGATGTGGAAAAACTGGGCACCGTGGCAACGTAGTTGGCGTGGCACCTGCTCTTGACAGCAAAAGGTTTCTATCTGGTGGAACTGAAGACGAGGGTAGTACTGATCAGCAGCCACAAACAAGTAGATCAAGCGAAATTTAGAGTTGGGAGATGAAGCGTAACCTCTAAACGGCTTATCAATACCTTGGCGTCAAGATTGACACAAGGCTGAGCATCAGGGAGCACCTGTGCTTTAAAAAAAAAATTATATGGATGATGCTTAATTATAGGGACCCAATCAAGCCGAAGACTACTCTATGCTGCACTAATTTGAGCCAATGCAACCAAAAGAATACCATATATGAGAGCTATGAACACAATCTACAGAAGTGGTTCCCTAGGAATCAGCAGCGTCGTCGGGACGTTTTCAGCAGACGCAGCAATGGTGATCGCCGGCTCGCCTTGGGTCGATTTATTGGCAAATGAAGCAGCCGAAATTTGGCTGCAATGCGTGCAAACCAACACACCGAAATGGAAAGCGCCAAAACTGTGGCAAGAGCAAATATCTACAGAGGTGATAAGTACGGTGTGAGAGAGCGGCAAACGGAAAATGGACGTTTCGGCTGCAGCAAAACATCAAGCCCTGGCTGAAAAGAAGGCACTGGGAATTTAGTTTCCACCTAACGCACATAGTTAGTGGTCATGGATGCTTCAAAACGTACTTTCATCGATTTGGCCTAGAGGCGGACCAGTTGTGTCCACATTGCGGCACATCGGAGGATGCAAAGCACGCAGGACATTGGAAGGGCGTATGCTCAAAGACAGCAGAAAGTGGGTAGCCGTCTGCGCCTTAGCAAAGACGGTAATGGAGCAGGTAAGAACACTGAAGAGAGAATGGCGACGACGAGTGGCAAAAATATAAGCCGGGACAGCCTTGTGAAGCTAGGCTTAGCGGCGGTCCCCCAAGATATTCGAAAAACTACCAGATATATTTTTAAGTTAATAAAATGGCTCTAGTCGGGTGTACCCGACTAGCAGATACCCTGAAACCTGCGACGAGCTGTCGTTACATACATTTGCATTCATACATACATAGAGAAAATCACACATAAACATACAAACGAAATGAATAACTTCTAAACTAAGAATAGGATCGCTATGAAATTTTCAACTTTAAACAAGAGCATTGAAAACTTTGTACTAACCAAAGTTCAAGTCTGTAGTAAGGTAAGGATATTAAGGTAGTAATCCTATATGCAGCACAAGATAGGGCACCCGCAATGGCAGTGAACATATGCACAAAGTGGCAGTCCCAGAACTTTTGATTCACCGGAAAGCAATACAAAACAAGAACTTTGCAGTCGAACGTAGCGGAATACTCGTTCACGGTCTTATTTATAATTTTTATTTTGGAAAAATGTCGATATTTGTAATTTCTGTTATTATTAATCTGTCTGAAAAAATGTATGCTTCTAACTTGTAAACCGAGGAAGATACATCGTTATTGTGGCCCCCAGAGGGATCAGTAATCCACCTTTAAACTTTTGGTAGTCTAGCTCAAAAACTGTGGGAGATATAGGCATTTTCGATTTTTTTGGTGGGGTCGCTGAGGGCCGTTCTTGTGGGCTTGGCCGGGATGACGAGGTCGCGTTCGTTAGATGTCACCAGTATTCTACATACCAAATACGGTGACTCTAACTTTAAAATTGTGGGAACTATTCACCTTTTATCGATTTGCGATTTGAGGTGAATCGACAGCCTTCCAGTCAACGTGGCACAAACCTCTAGCTTCAAAAGCGCTGAAAAAATTGACTCGTTTCACTTCGTGAACGAGTATAAAAACACAATTAACCGCATAATCTCAAAAAGTATGTTCAGAATGCGGTATCTACCAAGACGAAACAGATTAATGGTAGGAGCATTGAGTGGTCATTGCATGGCAGCAATTCACGCTAAGAAGCTGGGCATGTCAACAGTTGAATGATGCCAGAAATGTAAAGAACCAGGAGTTTCAAAATCTCGCTTCCCATCGTACTCGCGCGTGTTCGTGTTTTTTTCTGGCGCCTCGAAATCGTTCATTTTTGTTTCGTTTTAATAATTTAAACTCGTGAATTAAGGCCTAAAATTAGTATTGTGACTGTGTGATACATTGGTTCTGTGAAACACATAGTTCGACATTAATATTTAAATAAACTGTTCTAAATTGAGTTTAATTACATCAACAAACTGCAGCGCAAGCAGACTGAGTTGTGCAATTGCATTGTTGCCTGCCTATATTTTGTTTTTGCATTTTTGCTCTTTGCATATCTATTCGGTCGGCTTAAAAAACTGTTCGATAGTTTCTCCGTTTTCGATGAGTTTAAGGCAATGAAGCTTTTGAAGGAATCTCCAAGGCATGCTAAGCCCAATCTATTGGCCCTAATGAATTCTCAGTCCCAACACAATTGCCCACAACATCCGCTCCGAATGTTGAACTAATTAATCTTTCTTTTCTACCCCGTCTCCCCACATCCAAGACAGAAGGGACAAAAACAACATTGTACAAATGGATGTTTTGAAAGTTTAAAAGTTTTCTGATTGCTAGTTTGATTCTGATCAACATTCTTGTGCTTATATACCGACCGATCAAATGATCAATCAACCAAGACTATAACTACACCAGTAACTACTGCCGAGGTTCCTGATATGATCCTTGTAGGTGTTCCAGCCAAAAAACAAACCTTTGTTTCTAGGCTTACCCGTGCTACTACATCTGATAATGGCAACATCTCAAGCCAATATAACATTTCAGCAGTATTTATTGTACAAAATTCTGGCTCTGATTATAAAAGAATAAACTGCAAAAAAGAAAAACTCGGCCTCCAATTGCACTCCACCCTACCGGTGTTGGTTTAAACCAACCTCTTCTGGTTTCTGACAGCACAAAAACTAACATCCTCCCTCTCACCTGTCTATCAAAATGTAAGAGTGTAGTATCTGACATCCTAAATTCTGAAATTGTATCCCACATATTCTATATTTATAGAAAAGATAGATTCTGTCCCCTCAATGCCCTCCGATTGTGATTTTCTTGTTCTGGGTAATTTCAATATTCCCGGAACTACTTGAGTTTCTAGTCTCGACTCTAGTGTGTTGACTTCCTCGAAACAAAATAATAATCTTGACGAATTATTTGACGAATCAGCATGCTAGACACTAAATAAATAAATTAAAGTTCATTTAGTTGCTATAATTTTACCTGCAACAAGAAATCTAAAGCTTTAAATATTAGCAAAAAATCCAAAACTTAAAAACGCCAAAATCGAGGCCCTCAATTTCACGCCACTTGAATTGGACATGCATTTACTTTGACCGTTATCTGTGGCACATTGACACATATTTTTGGCGGATGGAGCTTTTTTGTTAATTGCGACTATTTAATTAAAAAAAAACACTAAAATTGGTGGAGTAAAGCCTTATTCGAGACGGAAAAATTAAAGCTTACAAGATCTATTTAAAGGCAAAAACGCGAAGAAAATCGAGAATAGCTGACACGGTATATTCACATTTTTAATTAACGAGACTAAGGCCCGTTTTCACATCTTGCCGATAAAGTTGACTGTAGCTATAGTACACTTTACACTAAAAACAGCCTTTGACTTTTTTCGTTCCCACTTAATTTTAACATAACATAACAAAACGTTTAAAATGTATGACAATGTGGCATCTGTGGCAATGCGTCACACTCTAAGGAGTAGAAAATGGGCAACACTTGTCGGAAATGTTGCCAGTCTGCGCAAAAAAGGAGTTTGGTATTTGAGTGTATATTGTGAATTTTTTAATGAATCGAGCTAATAATAAAATAATGTCTCGGGGAGAAAAGAAAGAGGTGCAAAACACAAAAGTTCAACGGCGTTGCCATATGCAGAGCTTCAGCGAGTGGGCAACACTGAAAACTGAACTTGGTTGCCATATTTGTCAACTCGGTGTTAAGCACTTATAGGGTGGATGATCTGCTCTATAAGTAATTACATGAATTTAACTAAATTTTTGATGTGAAAATCAAATTTCTTTTATCGACAAGTTTATCTACCTTGTAAGGTTGTCGGCAAGATGTGAAAACGGGCCTATGTTTGGAAAAAACATGAAAAGAAAAGCGTAAAAATTTCATGACTTTTGCTAATATTAGGGAAAAATGTAGTGTCAAGGCGAGTATCAAAACGTTGTGTCGTTTTATTTCAAATAGTTAGCATATAAAAAGATTAACAATCAAGAATAAGATTAAAACAGTTTATGATCGGACTTCGGAGAGGCATAGGGTGGTCTTCTCGGACGAGAACAAATGTATTTTGGAAGGCGCCAATGGCTAGTTACTAAATCAATGGCGTCGCCAACGAAAGTCATTATTTTGACCGGCTACATTGCAGATTTGGAGGTGTGATGTTGTGGGGGACCATTTCGCATTATGGCACCTGCAAATGGAAGTTTTTGTCAATTACAATGTATGCGATTTCTTACTGTGATGAATTGATAAAGGTATTTCTGTACTTTCACCACGTTATTGCACATCTGCCGTGGATTCATCAACTTGATAATGCGCAAAATATACAAAGAGCCTAAAACGTATATACTAGCCGAAATGTTAAGATATTTAGTTGGCTGCCCTATTCACAGGACTTGAATGTCATTGAAAATGTTTGGGGATGGTTGACATGTCAAAGTATATGGATCAGGACAACAATATTCGAGTATATTCGAAGTAACCCAAGCCATCATATTAGCGTGGAACTCAATTTCGCTACACTATTTGGCTAATTTGCATACATCCCTTCAAAACCGGATGTCTGAAGTTTTGAGCAGAAAAATGGCGCCACACACTATTCAAAAAATGTTTTTATATCTAAAATACTCCAATTTCGTTCAATTTAAGTAGTGATTGTGTTGCAAACAATCGGAATTCTCTAAAATGTTTGTTGAATAAAGATTCCTATTCAAGTGGCGTGAAATTAGGGCCCCCAATTAGGCGTTTTTAGGTTTTTAATTTTTTTGCTAAATTGAGTTTAATTACATCAACAAACTGCAGCGCAAGCAGACTAGTTGACTTGTGCAATTGCTTTGTTGCCTGCATATATTTTGTTTTGCATTTTTGCTCCTTGCATATCTGTTCGGTTGGTTTAATAATCTGTTCGATAGTTTCTCCGTTTTCCACACACTATTAAAAAAATTTGTGTATATCTAAAGTACTCTAATTTTTCAATTTTGTAAAAATTACAATAAAAGAACACGTGATAATATTTAAAATAAATGCAAAATCTACAAATTTATACGTTCTACACTCACAGTAGGTACGATTTTTAGTGGTTTTGAACATGACCTGGCCCACCAATAAATAGGTAATACTAGCTAACAGCCAATTTGTATTGCTTATGAAACCCCATTTTTTCTGACTCATTTGGGGCCCCATATAACGAAAAACTTGTTCTGTGGTAAAACTTTATTTTAAGAAATTTTTGTAATTTGACATTTTTTTTTAGTTTTTTCTCAGAGGTGAGTTCGCATTTTTGATCATTACTCGAGAATGTCACAACCGACGTTAAAAATCTTTACGCTTCTTGAAAGTTAAGGAATACACAAATTAAGGAATTCTTTCCTTTAATGGTCTTTTAAATAAGACCGATTATTTGTCGTGCTATTTTAGAACAAAATTACAATGGTCAAGACAAATTATGCTAAAGCTAAACCTC
Source organism: Drosophila colorata (assembly GCA_035041545.1). Classification (NCBI taxonomy): domain Eukaryota; kingdom Metazoa; phylum Arthropoda; class Insecta; order Diptera; family Drosophilidae; genus Drosophila; species Drosophila colorata. The sequence continues at coordinate 56,432 of JAWNLD010000654.1, forward strand.
TGCTACTGCCGCTGTCGCTGCAGCCGCTGCTGCCGCTGTTATCGCTGTTGCCACTGTTGTTGTTGCTATCGCTTCCTTTGTAGCTTGGCTAAGGTGTCCTATTCCATGGTGCGCTCCCACGGTGGCGCCGTTTGGTAGAACGCGCTGACGCAGCGCACGTGGCAAAAGTGCATGCATCGGGTCCGTGATTGCATGGGCTCGTGTGCATGCATTTTTTGTCAACTTCGACTTTAACTCCTACCCCTTTAAACGCGTACGTCCTCGGACGCGATGTAAAAACGTCTTTGGCTTGGAACCACGTTCGCCCCTGCAATTGTTGTAGTTCTGCAGAGTTTCCAATTTTCGAGTTTCCTCGTCAACTCTGTTTTTCCCTGCAATAACTTGGAATAGGGGTGGTGTTGCCTCTACGAAGATTATTTCCTTTGCCTCGTACACCTCATCTTCGATGGTCACGGTCGAGTTTTGGAACTGTTTAAGGAATGATCCTCTGAGTTCCATTTCCTCTTTATCGATTTCTATCTTGCCATCGAAGTCGTTGAGCAAGATTGTTCCGCCGAATAGTTCTTCGTAGTGTGGTACATGTTGGCTATAAATCATCTTGCAATTTGTGGCTGGGCTCCTTAATAGTGGAGTTATACAAGTATCGTTAGTTAAATCTATAAGATTATTTCTATTACAAATGGTCTTATCGGTATGGGATTCGCAAGAGTCTTTTATTGCATATATTATTTGCCCACATTTTACAATATTCTGATGTTTTATTTCGTTTATTATATTTTATTTCTGAATGGGCTTTAATAACATAGCAGTATATACTTCGCTCGCAATTAATGGTATGTTAGTTATGTAGAGAACTCCTGCCATTTGTTGCTATTTTAATTTGTGCAAATTCTAATATTTCTTCGGCATTTAAAAACAGAAGCCTTTCTTTTTCCAAAATTTAATCTACTGTTTTTACTTATAATTCCGACAATATTACTGAATTTACTGAATTTGTCTTTGCCCAATCTATTGCATGAACTAGATTTGTCATATCGTCTTTGAAAATTTGAATCTTTAATTTAAATAATGTAATTTTTTCATTAAAATTTCTGTTTTCTTTAGCTAATTTAATTATCTCATTAGTGACTCCGCTTATCTCGTTAATTTTATTTTGTATAAGCTTATTTATAACAACTTGTTTAATATTATTCTCTAGTTGCTCATTCATTTTAGTTACTAGAACTTCGTGATCGCTGTGGGCCGGCGAGCCGGCCAACCATTTCCAGGCTTTTCCCAACGCGTTTATTGCTCTTGTTACTATGAACAGTGGCACTTGTGCTATTTATTTGTTGCTCGGTGGGATTTCTGGATAATGCATCCGCTACTACGTTGGATATTCCAGGTTTATACCTGAGGTCATGATTGAACTCTTCGAGGTAACTTTTTCACCTCTTGAGTTTACCATTATGGTAATTGGTGCTAAGAGCAAAGGTCAAAGGTTGGTGATCGGTAAATATGACCACCTTGGCGGTACCGTATAGGTACATCCGTAAGCTCTGAAGAGCCCACACTGTGGCCAGCATCTCTTTTTCGTTTGCGGCATAGTTTTCTGAAATGAAAGTAATCGGTCTACCATCCTGCTCAGGTACTGCTCCAATGGCAAAATTTGAAGCCGTTAACTGGAATTCCTTATTAAAGTTAGGGTATGCCAAGATCACGTCTTGTGAAGCTAGCGTTCTTAATTTTATTGAATGAGTCCAAGGCCTCATTATCTACTGTAATTTGTATTCTACCCGACACGTTTTTGACAGTCTCCCGTTTTCTCCCTAAGGAGGGTAGTAAGGGGCTATTTTGGCGTAGTCTCGTATGAATTTACGATAATAGCTTGACAAACCCAGAAAAGATCGTTAATATTTCAACGTTTTAGGCACGGGGAAAGCCTCAATGGCTTTCAGTTTTTCGCTAGTGGTCTAAATACCATTTTTCGAAATAGTGAAGCCCAAGAAATCGACTTCGGTCTTGAAAAACTCGCATTTGTCGATTTGGATTTTCATATTAGCTTTACCTAAGGTTGTGCAGACCTTTTTTAGGTGTTCACCGTGTTCCTCTTCGGACTGGCTAAAGACGATGATATCGTCTATATATACATAGCATATTTTACCGATGTGATCCCTTAGAATCATCTAAGGCCCTTTAAAATATTGATGGGGAATTCTTTAAACCGCAGGGCAGTCTAGGGAATTCGAATTTGCCACCGTTAACGGTGAAAGCCGTTTTTTCAATATTTCTCTCTTGAGTGGGATTTGATGGAAACCACTCTTTAAATCAATAACTGAGAAATATTTATTTTCGCTCAATTGTGCGATTATTACTCCGATTTCGGGTATTGGATATCTATCTAAAACTGTTACGTCGTTCAGTTTTCTATAATCGATACCCATTCTGTACTTTTTCTTCCCTGAGGGGTCACTCTTTTATGGTACCACCCTATGGGTGCATTATATGGTGACCGTGAAGGTCTGATAATGCTGTCTCTCAGCAATTTTTGTACCTCTTCTCTATTTCCGCTTTCAAGGGATGCAGAGTATGGGTAATGTTTGCAGTACACCGGGGTGTCCGATGATGTTCTAATTTCTCCTTCTACCTTAGTGGTATAAGTGAGCTTCAAGTCAGGGTCAGCAAATACTTGTGTTCTGTTCTAATTTTTATGGCATTAGCCGCTTGCGATTCTAGTTGCTTTATGTTAATGCGGTAATTTCCATTTATAATCAAAAGTCGTTTTTAACGTCTATGACTGCATTCAACTGTTTCAAAGTATCGTTACCCAGAATGCCGTGAAAGGTTTTTAATGTGGGTAACAGGAAAAACCAAAAAGGTTAAGGCGAGTATGATGGGTAACTTTAGTTTGCCCACCGACGGAGTTTGCGAAAAAATGTTGTTAGTTAAGTTTGGGGGTTTGGACTAATCCGGACTGAATGTAATTTTGATCGGATCCTGTATCAACTAAATATCTAACTGTCCTACCGTTCCCCGCTATGCATTTAAAATATAGCAACGAGGAGCTGTTTAATCTAAAAAATAGACGTCTGAGGCATCGACTGATACGGGCGCGTATTTCTGATCGTTGTCATCTTGGTACTGACCGATCAATTCCGTAGCTCCTTCTTGTTCTACGGCTTTGAAGAAGCCATGTTCTTCGACACCAGTAGAATAAGGTGCTTCCGTTTCGGTACCATCCGTCGTCAAGTCCATTCCACCGGTGGCGATGTGGAATTGTATTTGGAATTTCTGAGGGGCGTACGTCGCGGCCGGTGGTCGTTTTCCAGTCAAGTCATTCTTTTGTGGTTTGTTCATGTAATTTATTTCCTTCGATCTAATGGACTGATCAATGTCCATGGGTGTTGGTCTATGTTCAGGTTTCTGGGCCTGTGGGCGCGGCGGCGCTGGAAAGTTTTGTCTATACGGTACGGACTGTTGTGGTACAGCATATTGTTGCTTCATGGGATGAGGTACCTGTTGTTGGTACATTGGAACATTGGTACATTGCTTGGACGGTGGATAATACAACCTAGGGTCACAGTTTCTAGCTTGCCCAGCCATGTTTTGTACTGGTCTGGGTGCTTGATGTCTTGTCATTACCTGACCTTGGGGTTGTCTAGGTGGTAAGGCAAAGCTTATTGTTTGAACTTCGGGACAAATGCATTTCTATGCTCTTGGCTCTCTACTAAACCGCAGAAATGAAGTGCATTACTTAAGTATCTTGGTTCATTGATGGCTAGTAAACGGGGTAAATCTCCGCTAAGCCCGCGTACAAAGGTGTCCAAGGCTTTATCCCGATAATTTTTAGTCAGGCCTCTCATGGAAATTCCTCCTGCGAACTGATCTGGTTGAGTATTAAGGACAGCTGATGATAGACTGCCTGATAAAACTCGTTTATGCTCATTCGTCCTTGTGGCAATGAGAACATTTGGTATTCGAGGATCTTAAGGTCTCTCTTGTCAGCACGACGTCAGACACTTAGATATTGCCCTCCAGTTCATAGGAGTGTTGTGCACCCAATACTACATCAGCTTCGCCGACTTTTTTATTTCGTACAGCTAAAGTGATTAGGTAGTATTTGTAGGTATGTTCTTGCCCTTCGTAAATACCCATTATTCGCTCAACATTCTTCCTCCAGGCACTAAATGTAATCCTGTCCCCTGAGAACCCCATAATTAATCGTGTTATATCCGGAATTTTTTCTTGGTCACTTTCGGGCCCTGGCCTGGCAATTGGGATATCGGATAAAATATCTGGGCTATCGGTGTTGTCTAGCCCGCCTTATCAAATCTCCTCCGTCAAGAGTTTCTTTGATTAAGTTTACTATTACATCCCTAAGCTCTGGGCTTGCAATGGGCGTACTGGTAGCTGGTCGTCTGACCCCCGAAGTGCTGGGTGGTAAGTGTGCTCTGTGTGCCTACCCCAATGCTAAGGGAGGCGAGACCTTCGGCCAATTCTTCTCGCATGATTATTTTAACTATTGGACTTCTAACTCAGACTGCACGAATATTACTTCACGGACCACTTATTTTTAACTTAATCACGTTTTCTTTATTTTTTTTCACAATTTTTTTCGTTTGTATAAAATTTGTATTCTTATTTTTTATTTATTTTTTTTTTTGCTGAATCGATGTATATTTATTTTCCCTTATTCTCTGTATTTTTCCTTAAATACAATACGATTAACATTCCGGCGAATCTTCCACGATAGTCCTTTTTCCTTTTTGTCCTGCGACAACAGCGGTGCGGCATGTGACTGGGGTTCCTTGGTGACACTCCGATTCGTGGTCCTCTGCGAACAGATACTACATAGAATGTCGGCGGTATCGACCGGTGAAAGCTTAAGATCAGACGCGGTAAAGATAGTCTTTCACAAAAACGCACGCGCGCTGTGGCTCGTTTTGAGGCACTTTATCGAATACATTTTTAATTACTTCTCCGCGTTGTGGTTCCTTTTGAGGCACTTGAGTTTCGCGACGCGTTATCCTTTTCTTTCACCGGTCCCTGCTCGGGCGCCAATTAAGGAAATCTTTCGTTTAATGTCTTGCTATATTATAACTAAATTACAATAGTCTAGACAAATTATGTTAAAGCTAAAACTCTGCTACTGCCGCTGTCGCTGCAGCCGCTGCTGACGCTGTTATCGTTGTTGCCGCTGTTGTTGTTGCTGTCGCTTCCTTTGTAGCTTGGCTAAGGTGTCCTATTCCATGGTGCGCTCTCACGGTTGCGCCGTTTGGTAGAATGCGCTGACGCAGCGCACGTGGCAAAAGTGCATGCATCGGGGCCGTGATAGCATGGGCTCGTGTGTATGCATTTTTTGTCAACTTCGACTTTATCTCACATATAACACATATTTGAATTGAAATCACAAGCAGAAGGGGGCATCTCCGACCCCATAAAGTATATATATTCTCTATCAGGACGACGAGCTGAGTCGATTTAGCTATGTCCGTCCATCCGTCTGTATGAACGCAGCGATCTCGGAAACTACAAAAGCTAGAGACCTAAACTGTTCGACTATAGATTCTCCTAATCCATACGCAGTACAAGTTAATCATTTTTTTCAATCAAAATCAATTTTTAAACTTGGTTTTCTTGGCATCTCTCGGAGACTATAGGAGCTTGAGCCATTAAATTTGGTTTAATATGTGCTCGTATCTACTCGTCGAGCACACCCGACTTGAGCCATCTTACTTGTTTTAGCTCTATATATTTGAATTAAGAAAATGATGATTATATAGCATCGATATTGCCAGTTCACCAAACCTTCCCTAATTCGCATTTTAAAATTCACTCATAAAAGTCGTAAGTTAAGCAGGCCATCCACATGCGATAATGCGCGAATTTGGTTCAGATCGGCGGAATTTTCGGGGTTAGTGAAGGTGTTCGCGAACAGAAGGCAATGTTTTTGTTTTTCCGGTTTTCGATGAGATGCCTACTTTACTCAAGCTACACTCTCTCATCTACTAGTAGCGGATTGGTGACCGGAAAATTAGCTGTTATCCCTATCTACAGGAATGTTATCCCAATGTGAAGAAATATATTTCAGATGCTGATACCTGATATTATCGTAACCTAAAAGCTACCTTATGCAGGTATCAGACTAAACACTATGTACTAGTACACTTATTGAGCATAAAATAGGAAGTATTACCTGCGAAAGCTGATCGATACGCGTTTTCAACCGAAAGTACTATCTGAGAGAATTTGGACCAAACAAACAACAAGAAATTGTATGTTGATCACAGGTAAAGATGATCTCAACTTGAGAGTGATTGGCGGGCTTTACTTGTGCTCCAAAACTTGAATTATTCTTTGTATAAATTAACTGCCTTTATTTCGGCATTTTTTTTATTATTTTATGTTGTATTTAAAAAGCTTTATTTTTGCTGTGCAAAGTTCTTTCTGTTGTGCATTGTAAGTCTTTTATTATTAAATTAATTTAACTAACGCAGCGTTAGTGCTGTGTTGTTGTTGGGGTCTGTTTTAATTATCCGTTTATTTGGTTATCCGTTTATTATTTATCACTTGTTCATATATTACTCGTTCTTCTAATATTGAATATTTATCAACGATCATCGTATCACTGATATCTCTAGGTCTCTAGAGGTGAGTTTGCATTTTTGATCATTACTCGAGAATGTCACAACCGATATTGAAAATCTTTACGCTTCTTGAAAGCTAAGGAATATACCTATAAAACCTATATTATGGATTTTCCAAAAAAAAAAATAATAATAATAATAAACAGACGGGATATGACCGCAACGCAGATGGCAGAGCGATTGGAAGAGTCGGCTCTGAACGAAGGTGGTAGACTGACACCGCGCAGGGGCCCCGCTCCTCACTCCAAATGTGCAGCAGCGTCTAAACGGGGCTCGCCCCATAGGCAAAGCTCCACCGGGACTGCAGAGGCAGTCAAGGCTACCACAGTACGGACAGACGTACGGGGTGGGAAAATGGTGCTCGGCACCGCGAAAGCAGAGGGCCAGCCGGCAGTAGCTGCCAGCAGTAAGCCCATTGCTGCCCCGAGGAGGACGCTACCTCCCTTACTGGAACCCGGTCAACCTGGCGGTCCTGGTGATCCACTCAGGCAAGGCCTAAGCGGAGCAGGCCGCAAATGGTGTCTCAGGTATCTGGTGAGGGGAATGCGTCCGGAAGAGGCCAAGAGAAGGGCGTCAGAGCACAGGGCCAAAACTGTGTCCCCCGTGGCGAGAGTCGAGGGCAAAGCAGCAAGTGGTCGCAAGCGGCCGCTGAGTCAGACCTCGCCAGACTTGGAAACGAATACGCTGTCTAAGAAGCAAAAAAAGCAGAGCTAATAACCGCACCGCGACAAACGAGCAAGGACCGTCGCAAAGCGCCAAAAGAACTCGCGTATCCTATGCCAACGCTACCAAGGCCATTAATGTAGCCATAATGGCAGAGGACTACCTGTGGAGACAGTTATCAAAAGAGTAGCTTACCGCGACTGAGGGCGCGATGATTGGCGAAATACGGAAAGGCTGGACCACCAGCCTGAACTTCAACAGCATTTATTTAGGCCAGGCCTAATCATCGTGGAGTGCAGGGACGAGAATGCCAAGATATGGCTCATCACCCTTGGAGTTGAGCAGCCAAATTTGCAGCTCCTCCATCCAAGCGAACGGTATGGTTAGCTACCGCTTCGGGCAGCTCGAATACCGACTGCACGGTAAGAAAAGTGTCGAGAAGAAAGAAGTGACGCCAGATAAGGTTGGAAGCAACACTAACTCTGCCAGCAAAAGAGGCCCGACTCGGGATGTGATCACCGAAGCGGAAGCTGAGGCTTTGGCGATAATGGAGTCGCAGGTGGACAACACGTAACTAGGGGACCTGGACCTAGACGTTCTCGGAGTGTGTAGTGACGGTGAGCGCGCTGGCGAAGAAGAGCTGGATGACGAATAGAAGATCTGACACTCTCGGAGGGTGAGCCGGAAATCTGGGATGTGCACCAGCGTGGCACAAATCAACCTGCTCCACGCGAGGGCGGCTTCGGATGTCATCGGCAGGTTGGTTACCAGGCTGGGCCTGTGGCTGGTGCTCATTCAAGTGCCATGGACCGTCAGAGGAAAGATCTGTGGTCTGCCTCATGAGAACGTGCAGGTAATTGAAGATGTCCGAGAGACCAAACCGCGGCATGTATCTTGATTAAGAAAAATATACATTTTCTGTTTTTCCAAATTTTTAAGCAAAGATCTGGTAGCAGTGCTCATCACTGCCGACACAGACCCCCGCAAACAGCTGGTGCTCGCATCAGCGTACATTCTGGGAGATGAAGCAGCAGCGCCGCCCGCCGAGGTTCAATCTCTGGTGGAGTACTGCAACAGCAAGAGACTGCCACTGCAGCTGGGATACGACGCCAACGCACAGCATGGGGCATCACAGACGATAATAGCAGGGATGAGTACCTACTTAATTATATTCTAGAGATGGACCTTACCATCTTCAACCTGGTGTCAGAACCCACTTTCATAACTAAGAATAGGGCCGCGAAGTGCTAGACATAACCTTCGGCAATGGGGGATTCTCCAGTTTGGTACAAAACTGGAGGGTCTCCGCTGAACCCTCAATGTAGGATCATACTACTCGATATTAAAGAAGGCACAAGAAATATATTTCAGATACTGATACCTGATATTATCGTAACCTAAAAGCTAGATTTTGCAGGTATCAGACTGAACACTAGTGTACTAGTACACTTATTGAGCATAAAATAGGAAGTATTACCTGCGAAAGCTGATCGATACGCGTTTTCAACCGAGTACTATCTGAGAGAATTTGGACCAAACAAACAACAAGAAATTGTATGTTGATCACAGGTAAAGATGATCTCAACTTGAGAGTGATTGACGGGCTTTACTTGTGCTCCAAAACTTGAATTATTCCTTGTATAAATTAACTGCCTTTATTTCGGCATTTTTTTATTATTTTATGTTGTATTTAAAAAGCTTTATTTTTGCTGTGCAAAGTGCATTCTGTTGTGCATTGTAAGTCTTTTATTATTAAATTAATTTAACTAACGCAGCGTTAGAGCTGTGTTGTTGTTAGGGTCTGTTTTGATTATCCGTTTATTTGGTTATCCGTTTATTATTTATCACTTGTTCATATATTACTCGTTCTTCTAATATTGAATATTTATCAACGATCATCGTATCACTGATATCTCTAGGTCTCTAGAGGTGAGTTTGCATTTTTGATCATTACTCGAGAATGTCACAACCGATATTGAAAATCTTTACGCTTCTTGAAAGCAAAGGAATATACCTATAAAACCTATATTATGGATTTTCCAAAAAAAAAAAATAATAATAATAAACAGACGGGATATGACCGCAACGCAGATGGCAGAGCGATTGGAAGAGTCGGCTCTGAACGAAGGTGGTAGACTGACACCGCGCAGGGGCCCCGCCCCTCACTCCAAATGTGCAGCAGCGTCTAAACGGGGCTCGCCCCATAGGCAAAGCTCCACTGGGAGTGCAGAGGTCGTCGCACCTCAACTGGCAGTCAAGGCAAGGCCTAAGCGGAGCAGGCTGCAAATGGTGTCTCAGGTATCTGGTGACGGGAATGCGTCCGGAAGAGGCCAAGAGAAGGGCGTCAGAGCACAGGGCCAAACTGTGTCCCCTGTGGCGAGAGTCGAGGGCAAAGCAGCAAGTGGTCGCAAGCGGCCGCTGAGTCAGACCTCGCCAGACTTGGAAACGAATACGCTGTCTAAGAAGCAAAAAAAGCAGAGCTAATAACCGCACCGCGACAAACGAGCAAGAACCGTCGCAAAGCGCCAAAAGAACTCGCGTATCCTATGCCAACGCTACCAAGGCCATTAATGTAGCCATAATGGCAGAGGACTACCTGCGGAGACAGTTATCAAAAGAGTAGCTTACCGCGACTGAGGGCGCGATGATTGGCGAAATACGGAAAGGCTGGACCACCAGCCTGAACTTCAACAGCATTTATTTAGGCCAGGCCTAATCATCGTGGAGTGCAGGGACGAGAATGCCAAGATATGGCTCATCACCCTTGGAGTTGAGCAGCCAAATTTGCAGCTCCTCCATCCAAGCGAACGGTATGGTTAGCTACCGCTTCGGGCAGCTCGAATACCGACTGCACGGTAAGAAAAGTGCAGAGAAGAAAGAAGTGACGCCAGATAAGGTTGGAAGCAACACTAACTCTGCCAGCAAAAGAGGCCCGACTCGGGATGTGATCACCGAAGCGGAAGCTGAGGCTTTGGCGATAATGGAGTCGCAGGTGGACAACACGTAACTAGGGGACCTGGACCTAGACGTTCTCGGAGTGTGTAGTGACGGTGAGCGCGCTGGCGAAGAAGAGCTGGATGACGAATAGAAGATCTGACACTCTCGGAGGGTGAGCCGGAAATCTGGGATGTGCACCAGCGTGGCACAAATCAACCTGCTCCACGCGAGGGCGGCTTCGGATGTCATCGGCAGGTTGGTTACCAGGCTGGGCCTGTGGCTGGTGCTCATTCAAGTGCCATGGACCGTCAGAGGAAAGATCTGTGGTCTGCCTCATGAGAACGTGCAGGTAATTGAAGATGTCCGAGAGACCAAACCGCGGCATGTATCTTGATTAAGAAAAATATACATTTTCTGTTTTTCCAAATTTTTAAGCAAAGATCTGGTAGCAGTGCTCATCACTGCCGACACAGACCCCCGCAAACAGCTGGTGCTCGCATCAGCGTACATTCTGGGAGATGAAGCAGCAGCGCCGCCCGCCGAGGTTCAATCTCTGGTGGAGTACTGCAACAGCAAGAGACTGCCACTGCAGCTGGGATACGACGCCAACGCACAGCATGGGGCATCACAGACGATAATAGCAGGGATGAGTACCTACTAAATTATATTCTAGAGATGGACCTTACCATCTTCAACCTGGTGTCAGAACCCACTTTCATAACTAAGAATAGGGCCGCGAAGTGCTAGACATAACCTTCGGCAATGGGGGATTCTCCAGTTTGGTACAAAACTGGAGGGTCTCCGCTGAACCCTCAATGTAGGATCATACTACTCGATATTAAAGAAGGCACAAGAAATATATTTCAGATACTGATACCTGATATTATCGTAACCTAAAAGCTAGATTTTGCAGGTATCAGACTGAACACTAGTGTACTAGTACACTTATTGAGCATAAAATAGGAAGTATTACCTGCGAAAGCTGATCGATACGCGTTTTCAACCGAGTACTATCTGAGAGAATTTGGACCAAACAAACAACAAGAAATTTTATGTTGATCACAGGTAAAGATGATCTCAGCTTGAGAGTGATTGACGTGCTTTACTTGTGCTCCAAAACTTGTATTATTCCTTGTATTAATTAACTGCCTTTATTTCGGCATTTTTTTTGTATTTTATGTTGTATTTAAAAAGCTTTAATTTTGCTGTGCAAAGTGCATTCTGTTGTGCATTGTAAGTCTTTTATTATTAAATTAATTTAACTAACGCAGCGTGTGCTGTGCTGTGTTAGGGTCTGTTTTGATTATCCTTTATTTGGTTATCCGTTTATTATTCACTTGTTCATATATTACTCCTTCTAATATTGAATATTTATCAACGATCATCGTATCACTGATATCTCTAGGTCTCTAGAGGTGAGTTTGCATTTTTGATCATTACTCGAGAATGTCACAACCGATATTGAAAATCTTTACGCTTCTTGAAAGCTAAGGAATATACCTATAACACAGGTTATTATGGATTAAAAAAATTAATAAACAGACGGGATATGACCGCAACGCAGATGGCAGAGCGATTGGAAGAGTCGGCTCTGAACGAAGGTGGTAGACTGACACAGCGCAGGGGCCCCGCCCCTCACCCCAAATGTGCAGCAGCGTCTAAACGGTGCTCGCCCCATAGGCAAAGCTCCACCGGGACTGCAGAGGTCTTCGCACCTCAACTGGCAGTCAAGGCTACCACAGTACGGACAGACGTACGGGGTGGGAAAATGGTGCTCGGCACCACGAAAGCAGCGGGCCAGCCGGCAGTAGCTGCCAGCAGTAAGCCCATTGCTGCCCCGAGGAGGACGCTACCTCCCATACTGGAACCCGGTCAACCTGGCGGTTCTGGTGATCCACTCAGGCAAGGCCTAAGCGGAGCAGGCCGCAAATGGTGTCTCAGGTATCTGGTGAGGGGAATGCGTCCGGAAGAGGCCAAGAGAAGGGCGTCAGAGCACAGGGCCAAAACTGTGTCCCCCTTGGCGAGAGTCGAGGGCAAAGCAGCAAGTGGTCGCAAGCGGCCGCTGAGTCAGACCTCGCCAGACTTTGAAACGAATACGCTGTCTAAGAAGCAAAAAAAGCAGAGCTAATAACCGCACCGCGACAAACGAGCAAGGACCGTCGCAAAGCGCCAAAAGAACTCGCGTATCCTATGCCAACGCTACCAAGGCCATTAATGTAGCCATAATGGCAGAGGACTACCTGTGGAGACAGTTATCAAAAGAGTAGCTTACCGCGACTGAGGGCGCGATGATTGGCGAAATACGGAAAGGCTGGACCACCAGCCTGAACTTCAACAGCATTTATTTAGGCCAGGCCTAATCATCGTGGAGTGCAGGGACGAGAATGCCAAGATATGGCTGGAACAGATCGTCCCAAAGATTCCCATCAAGGATGGAGTGTTGAAGGTGAGCGACGAGATCCCGGTGCTGGACATCGTCACCGTCTACCTGCCACGCACAGCTGGCGAGGAGGAAGCGAGCTCGTGGGTCTTCTGAAAGACCAGAACAGAGACCTGCTTCCAGAGACGTGGACGGTGATGAGATGCAGCGAAACGAAGGGAGGCAAGCTCATCACCCTTGGAGTTGAGCAGCCAAATTTGCAGCTCCTCCATCCAAGCGAACGGTATGGTTAGCTACCGCTTCGGGCAGCTCGAATGCCGACTGCACGGTAAGAAAAGTGCAGAGAAGAAAGAAGTGACGCCAGATAAGGTTGGAAGCAACACTAACTCTGCCAGCAAAAGAGGCCCGACTCGGGATGTGATCACCGAAGCGGAAGCTGAGGCTTTGGCGATAATGGAGTCGCAGGTGGACAACACGTAACTAGGGGACCTGGACCTAGACGTTCTCGGAGTGTGTAGTGACGGTGAGCGCGCTGGCGAAGAAGAGCTGGATGACGAATAGAAGATCTGACACTCTCGGAGGGTGAGCCGGAAATCTGAGATGTGCACCAGCGTGGCACAAATCAACCTGCTCCACGCGAGGGCGGCTTCGGATGTCATCGGCAGGTTGGTTACCAGGCTGGGCCTGTGGCTGGTGCTCATTCAAGTGCCATGGACCGTCAGAGGAAAGATCTGTGGTCTGCCTCATGAGAACGTGCAGGTAATTGAAGATGTCCGAGAGACCAAACCGAGGCATGTATCTTGATTAAGAAAAATATACATTTTCGGTTTTTCCAAATTTTTAAGCAAAGATCTGGTAGCAGTGCTCATCACTGCCGACACAGACCCCCGCAAACAGCTGGTGCTCGCATCAGCGTACATTCTGGGAGATGAAGCAGCAGCGCCGCCCGCCGAGGTTCAATCTTTGGTGGAGTACTGCAACAGCAAGAGACTGCCACTGCAGCTGGGATACGACGCCAATGCACAGCATGGGGCAGCACAGACGATAATAGCAGGGATGAGTACCTACTTAATTATATTCTAGAGATGGACCTTACCATCTTCAACCTGGTGTCAGAACCCACTTTCATAACTAATAGGGCCGATGTGCTAGACATAACCTTCGGCAATGGGGATTCTCCAGTTTGGTACCAAACTGGAGGGTCTCCGCTGAACCCTCAATGTAGGATCATACTACTCGACATTAAAGAAGGCACAAGAAATATATTTCAGATACTGATACCTGATATTATCGTAACCTAAAAGCTAGATGTTGCAGGTATCTTACTGAACACTAGTGTACTAGTACACTTATTGAGCATAAAATAGGAAGTATTGCCTGCGAAAGCTGATCGATACGCGTTTTCAACCGAGTACTATCTGAGAGAATTTGGACCAAACAAACAACAAGAAATTTTATGTTGATCACAGGTAAAGATGATCTCAGCTTGAGAGTGATTGACGTGCTTTACTTGTGCTCCAAAACTTGTATTATTCCTTGTATTAATTAACTGCCTTTATTTCGGCATTTTTTTTTGTATTTTATGTTGTATTTAAAAAGCTTTAATTTTGCTGTGCAAAGTGCATTCTGTTGTGCATTGTAAGTCTTTTATTATTAAATTAATTTAACTAACGCAGCGTTAGTGCTGTGTTGTTGTTAGGGTCTGTTTTGATTATCCGTTTATTTGGTTATCCGTTTATTATTCACTTGTTCATATATTACTCCTTCTAATATTGAATATTTATCAACGATCATCGTATCACTGATATCTCTAGGTCTCTAGAGGTGAGTTTGCATTTTTGATCATTACTCGAGAATGTCACAACCGATATTGAAAATCTTTACGCTTCTTGAAAGCTAAGGAATATACCTATAACACAGGTTATTATGGATTAAAAAAAAAAAAATTAATAAACAGACGGGATATGACCGCAACGCAGATGGCAGAGCGATTGGAAGAGTCGGCTCTGAACGAAGGTGGTAGACTGACACAGCGCAGGGGCCCCGCCCCTCACCCCAAATGTGCAGCAGCGTCTAAACGGGGCTCGCCCCATAGGCAAAGCTCCACCGGGACTGCAGAGGTCTTCGCACCTCAACTGGCAGTCAAGGCTACCACAGTACGGACAGACGTACGGGGTGGGAAAATGGTGCTCGGCACCACGAAAGCAGCGGGCCAGCCGGCAGTAGCTGCCAGCAGTAAGCCCATTGCTGCCCCGAGGAGGACGCTACCTCCCATACTGGAACCCGGTCAACCTGGCGGTTCTGGTGATCCACTCAGGCAAGGCCTAAGCGGAGCAGGCCGCAAATGGTGTCTCAGGTATCTGGTGAGGGGAATGCGTCCGGAAGAGGCCAAGAGAAGGGCGTCAGAGCACAGGGCCAAACTGTGTCCCCCGTGGCGAGAGTCGAGGGCAAAGCAGCAAGTGGTCGCAAGCGGCCGCTGAGTCAGACCTCGCCAAACTTAGAAACAAATACGCTGTCTTAGATGCAAAAAAAGCAGAGCTAATAACCGTACCGCGATAAACGGGCAAGGACCGTCGCAAAGCGCCAAAAGAACTCGCGTATCGTATGCCAACGCTACCAAGGCCATCAATGTAGCCATAATGGCAGCAACTGAGGGCGCGATGATTGGCGAAATCGTGGAGTGCAGGGACGAGAATGCCAAGATATGGCTGGAACAGATCGTCCCAAAGATCCCCATCAAGGATGGAGTGCTGAAGGTGAGCGACCAGATCCCGGTGCTGGACATCGTCACCGTCTACCTGCCACGCACAGCTGGCGAGGAGGAAGCGAGCTCGTGGGTCTTCTGAAAGACCAGAACAGAGACCTGCTTCCAGAGACGTGGACGGTGATGAGATGCAGCGAAACGAAGGGAGGCAAGCTCATCACCCTTGGAGTTCAGCAGCCAAATTTGCAGCTCCTCCATCCAAGCGAACGGTATGGTTAGCTACCGCTTTGGGCAGCTCGAATGCCGACTGCACGGTAAGAAAAGTGCAGAGAAGAAAGAAGTGACGCCAGATAAGGTTGGAAGCAACACTAACTCTGCCAGCAAAAGAGGCCCGACTCGGGATGTGATCACCGAAGCGGAAGCTGAGGCTTTGGCGATAATGGAGTCGCAGGTGGACAACACGTAACTAGGGGACCTGGACCTAGACGTTCTCAGAGTGTGTAGTGACGGTGAGCGCGCTGGCGAAGAAGAGCTGGATGACGAATAGAAGATCTGACACTCTCGGAGGGTGAGCCGGAAATCTGGGATGTGCACCAGCGTGGCACAAATCAACCTGCACCACGCGAGGGCGGCTTCGGATGTCATCGGCAGGTTGGTTACCAGGCTGGGCCTGTGGCTGGTGCTCATTCAAGTGCCATGGACCGTCAGAGGAAAGATCTGTGGTCTGCCTCATGAGAACGTGCAGGTAATTGAAGATGTCCGAGAGACCAAGCCGAGGCATGTATCTTGATTAAGAAAAATATACATTTTCTGTTTTTCCAAATTTTTAAGCAAAGATCTGGTAGCAGTGCTCATCACTGCCGACACAGACCCCCGCAAACAGCTGGTGCTCGCATCAGCGTACATTCTGGGAGATGAAGCAGCAGCGCCGCCCGCCGAGGTTCAATCTCTGGTGGAGTACTGCAAGAGCAAGAGACTGCCACTGCAGCTGGGATACGACGCTAATGCACTGCATGGAGCAGCACAGACGATAATAGCAGGGATGAGTACCTACTTAATTATATTCTAGAGATGGACCTTACCATCTTCAACCTGGTGTCAGAACCCACTTTCATAACTAAGAATAGGGCCGAAGTGCTAGACATAACCTTCGGCAATGGGGGATTCTCCAGTTTGGTACCAAACTGGAGGGTCTCCGCTGAACCCTCAATGTAGGATCATACTACGCGATATTAAAGAAGGCACAAGAAATATATTTCAGATACTGATACCTGATATTATCGTAACCTAAAAGCTACCTTTTGCAGGTATCAGACTGAACACTATGTACTAGTACACTTATTGAGCATAAAATAGGAAGTATTACCTGCGAAAGCTGATCGATACGCGTTTTCAACCGAGTACTATCTGAGAGAATTTGGACCAAACAAACAAGAAATTTTATGTTGATCACAGGTAAAGATGATCTCAGCTTGAGAGTGATTGACGTGCTTTACTTGTGCTCCAAAACTTGTATTATTCCTTGTATTAATTAACTGCCTTTATTTCGGCATTTTTTTTTGTATTTTATGTTGTATTTAAAAAGCTTTAATTTTGCTGTGCAAAGTGCATTCTGTTGTGCATTGTAAGTCTTTTATTATTAAATTAATTTAACTAACGCAGCGTTAGTGTTGTGTTGTTGTTAGGGTCTGTTTTGATTATCCGTTTATTTGGTTATCCGTTTATTATTCACTTGTTCATATATTACACCTTCTAATATTGAATATTTATCAACGATCATCGTATCACTGATATCTCTAGGTCTCTAGAGGTGAGTTTGCATTTTTGATCATTACTCGAGAATGTCACAACCGATATTGAAAATCTTTACGCTTCTTGAAAGCTAAGGAATATACCTATAACACACGTTATTATGGATTTTAAAAAAAAAAAAGTAATAAACAGACGGGATATGACCGCAACGCAGATGGCAGAGCGATTGGAAGAGTCGGCTCTGAACAAAGGTGGTAGACTGACACAGCGCAGGGGCCCCGCCCCTCACTCCAAATGTGCAGCAGCGTCTAAACGGGGCTCGCCCCATAGGCAAAGCTCCACCGGGACTGCAGAGGCAGTCAAGGCTACCACAGTACGGACAGACGTACGGGATGGGAAAATGGTGCTCGGCACCGCGAAAGCAGCGGGCCAGCCGGCAGTAGCTGCCAGCAGTAAGCCCATTGCTGCCTCGAGGAGGACGCTACCTTCCATACTGGAACCCTGTCAACCTGGCGGTTCTGGTGATCCACTCAGGCAAGGCCTAAGCGGAGCAGGCCGCAAATGGTGTCTCAGGTATCTGGTGAGGGGAATGCGTCCGGAAGAGGCCAAGAGAAGGGCGTCAGAGCACAGGGCCAAAACTGTGTCCCCCGTGGCGAGAGTCGAGGGCAAAGCAGCAAGTGGTCGCAAGCGGCCGCTGAGTCAGACCTCGCCAGACTTGGAAACGAATACGCTGTCTAAGAAGCAAAAAAAGCAGAGCTAATAACCGCACCGCGACAAACGAGCAAGGACCGTCGCAAAGCGCCAAAAGAACTCGCGTATCCTATGCCAACGCTACCAAGGCCATCAATGTAGCCATAATGGCAGCAACTGAGGGCGCGATGATTGGCGAAATCGTGGAGTGCAGGGACGAGAATGCCAAGATATGGCTGGAACAGATCGTCCCAAAGATCCCCATCAAGGATGGAGTGCTGAAGGTGAGCGACCAGATCCCGGTGCTGGACATCGTCACCGTCTACCTGCCACGCACAGCTGGCGAGGAGGAAGCGAGCTCGTGGGTCTTCTGAAAGACCAGAACAGAGACCTGCTTCCAGAGACGTGGACGGTGATGAGATGCAGCGAAACGAAGGGAGGCAAGCTCATCACCCTTGGAGTTCAGCAGCCAAATTTGCAGCTCCTCCATCCAAGCGAACGGTATGGTTAGCTACCGCTTTGGGCAGCTCGAATGCCGACTGCACGGTAAGAAAAGTGCAGAGAAGAAAGAAGTGACGCCAGATAAGGTTGGAAGCAACACTAACTCTGCCAGCAAAAGAGGCCCGACTCGGGATGTGATCACCGAAGCGGAAGCTGAGGCTTTGGCGATAATGGAGTCGCAGGTGGACAACACGTAACTAGGGGACCTGGACCTAGACGTTCTCAGAGTGTGTAGTGACGGTGAGCGCGCTGGCGAAGAAGAGCTGGATGACGAATAGAAGATCTGACACTCTCGGAGGGTGAGCCGGAAATCTGGGATGTGCACCAGCGTGGCACAAATCAACCTGCACCACGCGAGGGCGGCTTCGGATGTCATCGGCAGGTTGGTTACCAGGCTGGGCCTGTGGCTGGTGCTCATTCAAGTGCCATGGACCGTCAGAGGAAAGATCTGTGGTCTGCCTCATGAGAACGTGCAGGTAATTGAAGATGTCCGAGAGACCAAACCGAGGCATGTATCTTGATTAAGAAAAATATACATTTTCTGTTTTTCCAAATTTTTAAGCAAAGATCTGGTAGCAGTGCTCATCACTGCCGACACAGACCCCCGCAAACAGCTGGTGCTCGCATCAGCGTACATTCTGGGAGATGAAGCAGCAGCGCCGCCCGCCGAGGTTCAATCTCTGGTGGAGTACTGCAAGAGCAAGAGACTGCCACTGCAGCTGGGATACGACGCCAACGCACTGCATGGAGCAGCACAGACGATAATCAGCAGGGATGAGTACCTACTTAATTATATTCTAGAGATGGACCTTACCATCTTCAACCTGGTGTCAGAACCCACTTTCATAACTAGAATAGGGCCGAAGTGCTAGACATAACCTTCGGCAATGAGGGATTCTCCAGTTTGGTACCAAACTGGAGGGTCTCCGCTGAACCCTCAATGTAGGATCATACTACGCGATATTAAAGAAGGCACAAGAAATATATTTCAGATACTGATACCTGATATTATCGTAACCTAAAAGCTAGATTTTGCAGGTATCAGACTGAACACTAGTGTACTAGTACACTTATTGAGCATAAAATAGGAAGTATTGCCTGCGAAAGCTGATCGATACGCGTTTTCAACCGAGTACTATCTGAGAGAATTTGGACCAAACAACAACAAGATATTTTATGTTGATCACAGGTGAAGATGATCTCAGCTTGAGAGTGATTGACGTGCTTTACTTGTGCTCCAAAACTTGTATTATTCCTTGTATTAACTAACTGCCTTTATTTCGGCATTTTTTTTGTATTTTATGTTGTATTTAAAATGCTTTAATTTTGCTGTGCAAAGTGCATTCTGTTGTGCATTGTAAGTCTTTTATTATTAAATTAATTTAACTAACGCAGCATTAGTGCTGTGTTGTTGTTAGGGTCTGTTTTGATTATCCGTTTATTTGGTTATCCGTTTATTATTCACTTGTTCATATATTACTCCTTCTTCTAATATTGAATATTTATCAACGATCGTCGTATCACTGATATCTCTAGATCACTAGAGGTGAGTTTGCATTTTTGATCATTACTCGAGAGTGTCACAACCGATATTGAAAATCTTTACGCTTCTTGAAAGCTAAGGAATATACCTATAACACAGGTTATTATGGATTAAAAAAAAAAAAAATTAATAAACAGACGGGATATGACGTCACAACCGATATTGAAAATCTTTACGCTTCTTGAAAGCTAAGGAATATACCTATAACACAGGTTATTATGGATTAAAAAAATTAATAAACAGACGGGATATGACCGCAACGCAGATGGCAGAGCGATTGGAAGAGTCGGCTCTGAACGAAGGTGGTAGACTGACACCGCGCAGGGGCCCCGCCCCTCACTCCAAATGTGCAGCAGCGTCTAAACGGGGCTCGCCCATAGGCAAGCTCCACCGGGACTGCAGAGGTCTTCGCACTCAACTGGCAGTCAAGGCTACCACATACGTACGGGGTGGGAAAATGGTGCTCGGCACCGCGAAAGCAGCGGGCCAGCCGGCAGTAGCTGCCAGAAGTAAGCCCATTGCTGCCCCGAGGAGGACGCTACCTCCCATACTGGAACCCGGTCAACCGGGCGGTTCTGGTGATCCACTCAGGCAAGGCCTAAGCGGAGCAGGCCGCAAATGGTGTCTCAGGTATCTGGTGAGGGGAATGCGTCCGGAAGAGGCCAAGAGAAGGGCGTCAGAGCACAGGGCCAAACTGTGTCCCCCGTGGCGAGAGTCGAGTGCAAGCAGCAAGTGGTCGCAAGCGGCCGCTGAGTCAGACCTCGCCAAACTTGGAAACAACTACGCTGTCAAGATGCAAAAAAAGCAGAGCTAATAACCGCACCGCGATAAACGGGCAAGGACCGTCGCAAAGCGCCAAAAGAACTCGCGTATCCTATGCCAACGCTACCAAGGCCATCAATGTAGCCATAATGGCAGAGGACTACCTGAGGAGACAGTTATCAAAAGAGTAGCTTACCGCAACTGAGGGCGCGATGATTGGCGAAATACGGAAAGGCTGGACCACCAGCCTGAACTTCAACAGCATTCATTTAGGCCAGGCCTAATCATCGTGGAGTGCAGGGACGAGAATGCCAAGATATGGCTGGAACAGATCGTCCCAAAGATCCCCATCAAGGATGGAGTGCTGAAGGTGAGCGACCAGATCCCGGTGCTGGACATCGTCACCGTCTACCTGCCACGCACAGCTGGCGAGGAGGAAGCGAGCTCGTGGGTCTTCTGAAAGACCAGAACAGAGACCTGCTTCCAGAGACGTGGACGGTGATGAGATGCAGCGAAACGAAGGGAGGCAAGCTCATCACCCTTGGAGTTGAGCAGCCAAATTTGCAGCTCCTCCATCCAAGCGAACGGTATGGTTAGCTACCGCTTCGGGCAGCTCGAATGCCGACTGCACGGTAAGAAAAGTGCAGAGAAGAAAGAAGTGACGCCAGATAAGGTTGGAAGCAACACTAACTCTGCCAGCAAAAGAGGCCCGACTCGGGATGTGATCACCGAAGCGGAAGCTGAGGCTTTGGCGATAATGGAGTCGCAGGTGGACAACACGTAACTAGGGGACCTGGACCTAGACGTTCTCAGAGTGTGTAGTGACGGTGAGCGCGCTGGCGAAGAAGAGCTGGATGACGAATAGAAGATCTGACACTCTCGGAGGGTGAGCCGGAAATCTGGGATGTGCACCAGCGTGGCACAAATCAACCTGCTCCACGCGAGGGCGGCTTCGGATGTCATCGGCAGGTTGGTTACCAGGCTGGGCCTGTGGCTGGTGCTCATTCAAGTGCCATGGACCGTCAGAGGAAAGATCTGTGGTCTGCCTCATGAGAACGTGCAGGTAATTGAAGATGTCCGAGAGACCAAACCGAGGCATGTATCTTGATTAAGAAAAATATACATTTTCTGTTTTTCCAAATTTTTAAGCAAAGATCTGGTAGCAGTGCTCATCACTGCCGACACAGACCCCCGCAAACAGCTGGTGCTCGCATCAGCGTACATTCTGGGAGATGAAGCAGCAGCGCCGCCCGCCGAGGTTCAATCTCTGGTGGAGTACTGCAACAGCAAGAGACTGCCACTGCAGCTGGGATACGACGCCAACGCACAGCATGGGGCAGCACAGACGATATCAGCAGGGATGAGTACCTACTTAATTATATTCTAGAGTTGGACCTTACCATCTTCAACCTGGTGTCAGAACCCACTTTCATAACTAATAGGGCCGATGTGCTAGACATAACCTTCGGCAATGGGGGATTCTCCAGTTTGGTACCAAACTGGAGGGTCTCCGCTGAACCCTCAATGTAGGATCATACTACTCGACATTAAAGAAGGCACAAGAAATATATTTCAGATACTGATACCTGATATTATCGTAACCTAAAAGCTAGATGTTGCAGGTATCAGACTGAACACTAGTGTACTAGTACACTTATTGAGCATAAAATAGGAAGTATTACCTGCGAAAGCTGATCGATACGCGTTTTCAACCGAGTACTATCTGAGAGAATTTGGACCAAACAAACAACAAGAAATTTTATGTTGATCACAGGTAGATGATCTCAGCTTGAGAGTGATTGACGTGCTTTACTTGTGCTCCAAAACTTGTATTATTCCTTGTATAAATTAACTGCCTTTATTTCGGCATTTTTTTTTGTATTTTATGTTGTATTTAAAATGCTTTAATTTTGCTGTGCAAAGTGCATTCTGTTGTGCATTGTAAGTCTTTTATTATTAAATTAATTTAACTAACGCAGCGTTAGAGCTGTGTTGTTGTTAGGGTCTGTTTTGATTATCCGTTTATTTGGTTATCCGTTTATTATTTATCATTTGTTCATATATTACTCCTTCTTCTAATATTGAATATTTATCAACGATCGTCGTATCACTGCTATCTCTAGGTCACTAGAGGTGAGTTTGCATTTTTGATCATTACTCGAGAATGTCACAACCGATATTGAAAATCTTTACGCTTCTTGAAAGCTAAGGAATATACCTATAACACAGGTTATTATGGATTAAAAAAAAAATAAATTAATAAACAGACGGGATATGACCGCAACGCAGATGGCAGAGCGATTGGAAGAGTCGGCTCTGAACGAAGGTGGTAGACTGACACCGCGCAGGGGCCCCGCCCCTCACTCCAAATGTGCAGCAGCGTCTAAACGGGGCTCGCCCCATAAACGGGCAAGGACGCGTCCACTGGGAGTGCCAGAGGTCGTCGCGTATCCTCACTGGCGCAACGCTACCAAGCGGCCATGCAAATGGTGTCTCAGGTATCTGGCTGACGGGAATGCGTCCGGAAGAGGCCAAGAGAAGGGCGTCAGAGCACAGGGCCAAACTGTGTCCCCCGTGGCGAGAGTCGAGGGCAAAGCAGCAAGTGGTCGCAAGCGGCCGCTGAGTCAGACCTGGCCAAACTTGGAAACAAATACGCTGTCTAAGATGCAAAAAAGCAGAGCCTAATAACCGCCGCGATAACGCAAGGACCGTCGCAAAGCGCCAAAAGAACTCGCGTATCCTATGCCAACGCTACCAGGCCATCAATGTAGCCATAATGGCAGAGGACTACCTGAGAGACAGTTATCAAAAGAGTAGCTTACCGCAACTGATGGCGCGATGATTGGCGAAATACGGAAAGGGACCGGCTACCAGCCAGCACCGTGGACGGTGATCAAGATGCAGCCAAATCTAAGGGAGGCAAGTCATCCAGCTGGACATGCAGCATGCCAGAATGGCGGCAGCTCGCTCCCAAAGACCCTCCAAGGTGGACTGAAGTGAGCGACCAGATACCCGGGTGGACATCGTCACCGTCTACCGCTTCGGGCAGCTCGAATGCCGACTGCACGGTAAGAAAAGTGCAGAGAAGAAAGAAGTGACGCCAGATAAGGTTGGAAGCAACACTAACTCTGCCAGCAAAAGAGGCCCGACTCGGGATGTGATCACCGAAGCGGAAGCTGAGGCTTTGGCGATAATGGAGTCGCAGGTGGACAACACGTAACTAGGGGACCTGGACCTAGACGTTCTCAGAGTGTGTAGTGACGGTGAGCGCGCTGGCGAAGAAGAGCTGGATGACGAATAGAAGATCTGACACTCTCGGAGGGTGAGCCGGAAATCTGGGATGTGCACCAGCGTGGCACAAATCAACCTGCTCCACGCGAGGGCGGCTTCGGATGTCATCGGCAGGTTGGTTACCAGGCTGGGCCTGTGGCTGGTGCTCATTCAAGTGCCATGGACCGTCAGAGGAAAGATCTGTGGTCTGCCTCATGAGAACGTGCAGGTAATTGAAGATGTCCGAGAGACCAAACCGAGGCATGTATCTTGATTAAGAAAAATATACATTTTCTGTTTTTCCAAATTTTTAAGCAAAGATCTGGTAGCAGTGCTCATCACTGCCGACACAGACCACCGCAAACAGCTGGTGCTCGCATCAGCGTACATTCTGGGAGATGAAGCAGCAGCGCCGCCCGCCGAGGTTCAATCTCTGGTGGAGTACTGCAACAGCAAGAGACTGCCACTGCAGCTGGGATACGACGCCAACGCACAGCATGGGGCAGCACAGACGATATCAGCAGGGATGAGTACCTACTTAATTATATTCTAGAGTTGGACCTTACCATCTTCAACCTGGTGTCAGAACCCACTTTCATAACTAATAGGGCCGATGTGCTAGACATAACCTTCGGCAATGAGAGATTCTCCAGTTTGGTACCAAACTGGAGGGTCTCCGCTGAACCCTCAATGTAGGATCATACTACTCGACATTAAAGAAGGCACAAGAAATATATTTCAGATACTGATACCTGATATTATCGTAACCTAAAAGCTAGATGTTGCAGGTATCAGACTGAACACTAGTGTACTAGTACACTTATTGAGCATAAAATAGGAAGTATTGCCTGCGAAAGCTGATCGATACGCGTTTTCAACCGAGTACTATCTGAGAGAATTTGGACCAAACAAACAACAAGAAATTTTATGTTGATCACAGGTAGATGATCTCAGCTTGAGAGTGATTGACGTGCTTTATTTGTGCTCCAAAACTTGTATTATTCCTTGTATAAATTTACTGCCTTTATTTCGGCATTTTTTTTTTGTATTTTATGTTGTATTTAAAATGCTTTAATTTTGCTGTGCAAAGTGCATTCTGTTGTGCATTGTAAGTCTTTTATTATTAAATTAATTTAACTAACGCAGCGTTAGTGCTGTGTTGTTGTTAGGGTCTGTTTTGATTATCCGTTTATTTGGTTATCCGTTTATTATTTATCATTTGTTCATATATTACTCCTTCTTCTAATATTGAATATTTATCAACGATCGTCGTATCACTGATATCTCTAGATCACTAGAGGTGAGTTTGCATTTTTGATCATTACTCGAGAATGTCACAACCGATATTGAAAATCTTTACGCTTCTTGAAAGCTAAGGAATATACCTATAACACAGGTTATTATGGATTAAAAAAAAAAAAAATTAATAAACAGACGGGATATGACCGCAACGCAGATGGCAGAGCGATTGGAAGAGTCGGCTCTGAACGAAGGTGGTAGACTGACACCGCGCAGGGGCCCCGCCCCTCACTCCAAATGTGCAGCAGCGTCTAAACGGGGCTCGCGATAAACGGGCAAGGACCGTCGCAAAGCGCCAAAAGAACTCGCGTATCCTATGCCAACGCTACCAAGGCCATCAATGTAGCCATAATGGCAGAGGACT
Source organism: Drosophila colorata (assembly GCA_035041545.1). Classification (NCBI taxonomy): domain Eukaryota; kingdom Metazoa; phylum Arthropoda; class Insecta; order Diptera; family Drosophilidae; genus Drosophila; species Drosophila colorata. The sequence continues at coordinate 81,923 of JAWNLD010000654.1, forward strand.
ACCTGAGGAGACAGTTATCAAAAGAGTAGCTTACCGCAACTGAGGGCGCGATGATTGGCGAAATACGGAAAGGCTGGACCACCAGCCTGAACTTCAACAGCATTCATTTAGGCCAGGCCTAATCATCGTGGAGTGCAGGGACGAGAATGCCAAGATATGGCTGGAACAGATCGTCCCAAAGATCCCCATCAAGGATGGAGTGCTGAAGGTGAGCGACCAGATCCCGTGCTGGACATCGTCACCGTCTACCTGCCACGCACAGCTGGCGAGAGGAAGCGAGCTCGTGGTCTTCTGAAAGACCAGAACAGAGACCTGCTTCCAGAGACGTGGACGGTGATGAGATGCAGCGAAACGAAGGGAGGCAAGCTCATCACCCTTGGAGTTGAGCAGCCAAATTTGCAGCTCCTCCATCCAAGCGAACGGTATGGTTAGCTACCGCTTCGGGCAGCTCGAATGCCGACTGCACGGTAAGAAAAGTGCAGAGAAGAAAGAAGTGACGCCAGATAAGGTTGGAAGCAACACTAACTCTGCCAGCAAAAGAGGCCCGACTCGGGATGTGATCACCGAAGCGGAAGCTGAGGCTTTGGCGATAATGGAGTCGCAGGTGGACAACACGTAACTAGGGGACCTGGACCTAGACGTTCTCAGAGTGTGTAGTGACGGTGAGCGCGCTGGCGAAGAAGAGCTGGATGACGAATAGAAGATCTGACACTCTCGGAGGGTGAGCCGGAAATCTGGGATGTGCACCAGCGTGGCACAAATCAACCTGCTCCACGCGAGGGCGGCTTCGGATGTCATCGGCAGGTTGGTTACCAGGCTGGGCTTGTGGCTGGTGCTCATTCAAGTGCCATGGACCGTCAGAGGAAAGATCTGTGGTCTGCCTCATGAGAACGTGCAGGTAATTGAAGATGTCCGAGAGACCAAACCGAGGCATGTATCTTGATTAAGAAAAATATACATTTTCTGTTTTTCCAAATTTTTAAGCAAAGATCTGGTAGCAGTGCTCATCACTGCCGACACAGACTCCCGCAAACAGCTGGTGCTCGCATCAGCGTACATTCTGGGAGATGAAGCAGCAGCGCCGCCCGCCGAGGTTCAATCTCTGGTGGAGTACTGCAACAGCAAGAGACTGCCACTGCAGCTGGGATACGACGCCAACGCACAGCATGGGGCAGCACAGACGATATCAGCAGGGATGAGTACCTACTTAATTATATTCTAGAGTTGGACCTTACCATCTTCAACCTGGTGTCAGAACCCACTTTCATAACTAATAGGGCCGATGTGCTAGACATAACCTTCGGCAATGAGAGATTCTCCAGTTTGGTACCAAACTGGAGGGTCTCCGCTGAACCCTCAATGTAGGATCATACTACTCGACATTAAAGAAGGCACAAGAAATATATTTCAGATACTGATACCTGATATTATCGTAACCTAAAAGCTAGATGTTGCAGGTATCAGACTGAACACTAGTGTACTAGTACACTTATTGAGCATAAAATAGGAAGTATTGCCTGCGAAAGCTGATCGATACGCGTTTTCAACCGAGTACTATCTGAGAGAATTTGGACCAAACAAACAACAAGAAATTTTATGTTGATCACAGGTAGATGATCTCAGCTTGAGAGTGATTGACGTGCTTTATTTGTGCTCCAAAACTTGTATTATTCCTTGTATAAATTTACTGCCTTTATTTCGGCATTTTTTTTTTTGTATTTTATGTTGTATTTAAAATGCTTTAATTTTGCTGTGCAAAGTGCATTCTGTTGTGCATTGTAAGTCTTTTATTATTAAATTAATTTAACTAACGCAGCGTTAGTGCTGTGTTGTTGTTAGGGTCTGTTTTGATTATCCGTTTATTTGGTTATCCGTTTATTATTTATCATTTGTTCATATATTACTCCTTCTTCTAATATTGAATATTTATCAACGATCGTCGTATCACTGATATCTCTAGATCACTAGAGGTGAGTTTGCATTTTTGATCATTACTCGAGAATGTCACAACCGATATTGAAAATCTTTACGCTTCTTGAAAGCTAAGGAATATACCTATAACACAGGTTATTATGGATTAAAAAAAAAAAAAAATTAATAAACAGACGGGATATGACCGCAACGCAGATGGCAGAGCGATTGGAAGAGTCGGCTCTGAACGAAGGTGGTAGACTGACACCGCGCAGGGGCCCCGCCCCTCACTCCAAATGTGCAGCAGCGTCTAAACGGGGCTCGCGATAAACGGGCAAGGACCGTCGCAAAGCGCCAAAAGAACTCGCGTATCCTATGCCAACGCTACCAAGGCCATCAATGTAGCCATAATGGCAGAGGACTACCTGAGGAGACAGTTATCAAAAGAGTAGCTTACCGCAACTGAGGGCGCGATGATTGGCGAAATACGGAAAGGCTGGACCACCAGCCTGAACTTCAACAGCATTCATTTAGGCCAGGCCTAATCATCGTGGAGTGCAGGGACGAGAATGCCAAGATATGGCTGGAACAGATCGTCCCAAAGATCCCCATCAAGGATGGAGTGCTGAAGGTGAGCGACCAGATCCCGGACCAGAACAGAGACCTGCTTCCAGAGACGTGGACGGTGATGAGATGCAGCGAAACGAAGGGAGGCAAGCTCATCACCCTTGGAGTTGAGCAGCCAAATTTGCAGCTCCTCCATCCAAGCGAACGGTATGGTTAGCTACCGCTTCGGGCAGCTCGAATGCCGACTGCACGGTAAGAAAAGTGCAGAGAAGAAAGAAGTGACGCCAGATAAGGTTGGAAGCAACACTAACTCTGCCAGCAAAAGAGGCCCGACTCGGGATGTGATCACCGAAGCGGAAGCTGAGGCTTTGGCGATAATGGAGTCGCAGGTGGACAACACGTAACTAGGGGACCTGGACCTAGACGTTCTCAGAGTGTGTAGTGACGGTGAGCGCGCTGGCGAAGAAGAGCTGGATGACTAATAGAAGATCTGACACTCTCGGAGGGTGAGCCGGAAATCTGGGATGTGCACCAGCGTGGCACAAATCAACCTGCTCCACGCGAGGGCGGCTTCGGATGTCATCGGCAGGTTGGTTACCAGGCTGGGCCTGTGGCTGGTGCTCATTCAAGTGCCATGGACCGTCAGAGGAAAGATCTGTGGTCTGCCTCATGAGAACGTGCAGGTAATTGAAGATGTCCGAGAGACCAAACCGAGGCATGTATCTTGATTAAGAAAAATATACATTTTCTGTTTTTCCAAATTTTTAAGCAAAGATCTGGTAGCAGTGCTCATCACTGCCGACACAGACTCCCGCAAACAGCTGGGTGCTCGCATCAGCGTACATTCTGGGAGATGAAGCAGCAGCGCCGCCCGCCGAGGTTCAATCTCTGGTGGAGTACTGCAACAGCAAGAGACTGCCACTGCAGCTGGGATACGACGCCAACGCACAGCATGGGGCAGCACAGACGATATCAGCAGGGATGAGTACCTACTTAATTATATTCTAGAGTTGGACCTTACCATCTTCAACCTGGTGTCAGAACCCACTTTCATAACTAATAGGGCCGATGTGCTAGACATAACCTTCGGCAATGAGAGATTCTCCAGTTTGGTACCAAACTGGAGGGTCTCCGCTGAACCCTCAATGTAGGATCATACTACTCGACATTAAAGAAGGCACAAGAAATATATTTCAGATACTGATACCTGATATTATCGTAACCTAAAAGCTAGATGTTGCAGGTATCAGACTGAACACTAGTGTACTAGTACACTTATTGAGCATAAAATAGGAAGTATTGCCTGCGAAAGCTGATCGATACGCGTTTTCAACCGAGTACTATCTGAGAGAATTTGGACCAAACAAACAACAACGAGAATGCCAAGATATGGCTGGAACAGATCGTCCCAAAGATCCCCATCAAGGATGGAGTGCTGAAGGTGAGCGACCAGATCCCGATGCTGGACATCGTCACCGTCTACCTGCCACGCACAGCTGGCGAGGAGGAAGCGAGCTCGTGGGTCTTCTGAAAGACCAGAACAGAGACCTGCTTCCAGAGACGTGGACGGTGATGAGATGCAGCGAAACGAAGGGAGGCAAGCTCATCACCCTTGGAGTTGAGCAGCCAAATTTGCAGCTCCTCCATCCAAGCGAACGGTATGGTTAGCTACCGCTTCGGGCAGCTCGAATGCCGACTGCACGGTAAGAAAAGTGCAGAGAAGAAAGAAGTGACGCCAGATAAGGTTGGAAGCAACACTAACTCTGCCAGCAAAAGAGGCCCGACTCGGGATGTGATCACCGAAGCGGAAGCTGAGGCTTTGGCGATAATGGAGTCGCAGGTGGACAACACGTAACTAGGGGACCTGGACCTAGACGTTCTCAGAGTGTGTAGTGACGGTGAGCGCGCTGGCGAAGAAGAGCTGGATGACTAATAGAAGATCTGACACTCTCGGAGGGTGAGCCGGAAATCTGGGATGTGCACCAGCGTGGCACAAATCAACCTGCTCCACGCGAGGGCGGCTTCGGATGTCATCGGCAGGTTGGTTACCAGGCTGGGCTGTGGCTGGTGCTCATTCAAGTGCCATGGACCGTCAGAGGAAAGATCTGTGGTCTGCCTCATGAGAACGTGCAGGTAATTGAAGATGTCCGAGAGACCAAACCGAGGCATGTATCTTGATTAAGAAAAATATACATTTTCTGTTTTTCCAAATTTTTAAGCAAAGATCTGGTAGCAGTGCTCATCACTGCCGACACAGACTCCCGCAAACAGCTGGTGCTCGCATCAGCGTACATTCTGGGAGATGAAGCAGCAGCGCCGCCCGCCGAGGTTCAATCTCTGGTGGAGTACTGCAACAGCAAGAGACTGCCACTGCAGCTGGGATACGACGCCAACGCACAGCATGGGGCAGCACAGACGATATCAGCAGGGATGAGTACCTACTTAATTATATTCTAGAGTTGGACCTTACCATCTTCAACCTGGTGTCAGAACCCACTTTCATAACTAATAGGGCCGATGTGCTAGACATAACCTTCGGCAATGAGAGATTCTCCAGTTTGGTACCAAACTGGAGGGTCTCCGCTGAACCCTCAATGTAGGATCATACTACTCGACATTAAAGAAGGCACAAGAAATATATTTCAGATACTGATACCTGATATTATCGTAACCTAAAAGCTAGATGTTGCAGGTATCAGACTGAACACTAGTGTACTAGTACACTTATTGAGCATAAAATAGGAAGTATTGCCTGCGAAAGCTGATCGATACGCGTTTTCAACCGAGTACTATCTGAGAGAATTTGGACCAAACAAACAACAAGAAATTTTATGTTGATCACAGGTAGATGATCTCAGCTTGAGAGTGATTGACGTGCTTTATTTGTGCTCCAAAACTTGTATTATTCCTTGTATAAATTTACTGCCTTTATTTCGGCATTTTTTTTTTTGTATTTTATGTTGTATTTAAAATGCTTTAATTTTGCTGTGCAAAGTGCATTCTGTTGTGCATTGTAAGTCTTTTATTATTAAATTAATTTAACTAACGCAGCGTTAGTGCTGTGTTGTTGTTAGGGTCTGTTTTGATTATCCGTTTATTTGGTTATCCGTTTATTATTTATCATTTGTTCATATATTACTCCTTCTTCTAATATTGAATATTTATCAACGATCGTCGTATCACTGATATCTCTAGATCACTAGAGGTGAGTTTGCATTTTTGATCATTACTCGAGAATGTCACAACCGATATTGAAAATCTTTACGCTTCTTGAAAGCTAAGGAATATACCTATAACACAGGTTATTATGGATTAAAAAAAAAAAAAATTAATAAACAGACGGGATATGACCGCAACGCAGATGGCAGAGCGATTGGAAGAGTCGGCTCTGAACGAAGGTGGTAGACTGACACCGCGCAGGGGCCCCGCCCCTCACTCCAAATGTGCAGCAGCGTCTAAACGGGGCTCGCGATAAACGGGCAAGGACCGTCGCAAAGCGCCAAAAGAACTCGCGTATCCTATGCCAACGCTACCAAGGCCATCAATGTAGCCATAATGGCAGAGGACTACCTGAGGAGACAGTTATCAAAAGAGTAGCTTACCGCAACTGAGGGCGCGATGATTGGCGAAATACGGAAAGGCTGGACCACCAGCCTGAACTTCAACAGCATTCATTTAGGCCAGGCCTAATCATCGTGGAGTGCAGGGACGAGAATGCCAAGATATGGCTGGAACAGATCGTCCCAAAGATCCCCATCAAGGATGGAGTGCTGAAGGTGAGCGACCAGATCCCGGACCAGAACAGAGACCTGCTTCCAGAGACGTGGACGGTGATGAGATGCAGCGAAACGAAGGGAGGCAAGCTCATCACCCTTGGAGTTGAGCAGCCAAATTTGCAGCTCCTCCATCCAAGCGAACGGTATGGTTAGCTACCGCTTCGGGCAGCTCGAATGCCGACTGCACGGTAAGAAAAGTGCAGAGAAGAAAGAAGTGACGCCAGATAAGGTTGGAAGCAACACTAACTCTGCCAGCAAAAGAGGCCCGACTCGGGATGTGATCACCGAAGCGGAAGCTGAGGCTTTGGCGATAATGGAGTCGCAGGTGGACAACACGTAACTAGGGGACCTGGACCTAGACGTTCTCAGAGTGTGTAGTGACGGTGAGCGCGCTGGCGAAGAAGAGCTGGATGACGAATAGAAGATCTGACACTCTCGGAGGGTGAGCCGGAAATCTGGGATGTGCACCAGCGTGGCACAAATCAACCTGCTCCACGCGAGGGCGGCTTCGGATGTCATCGGCAGGTTGGTTACCAGGCTGGGCCTGTGGCTGGTGCTCATTCAAGTGCCATGGACCGTCAGAGGAAAGATCTGTGGTCTGCCTCATGAGAACGTGCAGGTAATTGAAGATGTCCGAGAGACCAAACCGAGGCATGTATCTTGATTAAGAAAAATATACATTTTCTGTTTTTCCAAATTTTTAAGCAAAGATCTGGTAGCAGTGCTCATCACTGCCGACACAGACTCCCGCAAACAGCTGGTGCTCGCATCAGCGTACATTCTGGGAGATGAAGCAGCAGCGCCGCCCGCCGAGGTTCAATCTCTGGTGGAGTACTGCAACAGCAAGAGACTGCCACTGCAGCTGGGATACGACGCCAACGCACAGCATGGGGCAGCACAGACGATATCAGCAGGGATGAGTACCTACTTAATTATATTCTAGAGTTGGACCTTACCATCTTCAACCTGGTGTCAGAACCCACTTTCATAACTAATAGGGCCGATGTGCTAGACATAACCTTCGGCAATGAGAGATTCTCCAGTTTGGTACCAAACTGGAGGGTCTCCGCTGAACCCTCAATGTAGGATCATACTACTCGACATTAAAGAAGGCACAAGAAATATATTTCAGATACTGATACCTGATATTATCGTAACCTAAAAGCTAGATGTTGCAGGTATCAGACTGAACACTAGTGTACTAGTACACTTATTGAGCATAAAATAGGAAGTATTGCCTGCGAAAGCTGATCGATACGCGTTTTCAACCGAGTACTATCTGAGAGAATTTGGACCAAACAAACAACAAGAAATTTTATGTTGATCACAGGTAGATGATCTCAGCTTGAGAGTGATTGACGTGCTTTATTTGTGCTCCAAAACTTGTATTATTCCTTGTATAAATTTACTGCCTTTATTTCGGCATTTTTTTTTTGTATTTTATGTTGTATTTAAAATGCTTTAATTTTGCTGTGCAAAGTGCATTCTGTTGTGCATTGTAAGTCTTTTATTATTAAATTAATTTAACTAACGCAGCGTTAGTGCTGTGTTGTTGTTAGGGTCTGTTTTGATTATCCGTTTATTTGGTTATCCGTTTATTATTTATCATTTGTTCATATATTACTCCTTCTTCTAATATTGAATATTTATCAACGATCGTCGTATCACTGATATCTCTAGATCACTAGAGGTGAGTTTGCATTTTTGATCATTACTCGAGAATGTCACAACCGATATTGAAAATCTTTACGCTTCTTGAAAGCTAAGGAATATACCTATAACACAGGTTATTATGGATTAAAAAAAAAAAAATTAATAAACAGACGGGATATGACCGCAACGCAGATGGCAGAGCGATTGGAAGAGTCGGCTCTGAACGAAGGTGGTAGACTGACACCGCGCAGGGGCCCCGCCCCTCACTCCAAATGTGCAGCAGCGTCTAAACGGGGCTCGCCCCATAGGCAAAGCTCCACTGGGAGTGCAGAGGTCGTCGCACCTCAACTGGCAGTCAAGGCAAGGCCTAACGCGGAACAGGCATGCAAATGGTGTCTCAGGTATCTGGTGACGGGAATGCGTCCGGAAGAGGCCAAGAGAAGGGCGTCAGAGCACAGGGCCAAACTGTGTCCCCGTGGCGAGAGTCGAGGGCAAAGCAGCAAGTGGTCGCAAGCGGCCGCTGAGTCAGACCTGGCCAAACTTGGAAACAAATACGCTGTCTAAGATGCAAAAAAAGCAGAGCTTATAACCGCACCGCGATAAAGGGCAAGGACCGTCGCAAAGCGCCAAAAGAACTCGCGTATCCTATGCCAACGCTACCAAGGCCATCAATGTAGCCATAATGGCAGAGGACTACCTGAGGAGACAGTTATCAAAAGAGTAGCTTACCGCAACTGAGGGCGCGATGATTGGCAAAATACGGAAAGGCTGGACCACCAGCCTGAACTTCAACAGCATTCATTTAGGCCAGGCCTAATCATCGTGGAGTGCAGGGACGAGAATGCCAAGATATGGCTGGAACAGATCGTCCCAAAGATCCCCATCAAGGATGGAGATCCCGATGCTGGACATCGTCACCGTCTACCTGCCACGCACAGCTGGCGAGGAGGAAGCGAGCTCGTGGTCTTCTGAAAGACCAGAACAGAGACCTGCTTCCAGAGACTGGACGGTGATAGATGCAGCGAAACGAAGGGAGGCAAGCTCATCACCCTTGGAGTTGAGCAGCCAAATTTGCAGCTCCTCCATCCAAGCGAACGGTATGGTTAGCTACCGCTTCGGGCAGCTCGAATGCCGACTGCACGGTAAGAAAAGTGCAGAGAAGAAAGAAGTGACGCCAGATAAGGTTGGAAGCAACACTAACTCTGCCAGCAAAAGAGGCCCGACTCGGGATGTGATCACCGAAGCGGAAGCTGAGGCTTTGGCGATAATGGAGTCGCAGGTGGACAACACGTAACTAGGGGACCTGGACCTAGACGTTCTCAGAGTGTGTAGTGACGGTGAGCGCGCTGGCGAAGAAGAGCTGGATGACTAATAGAAGATCTGACACTCTCGGAGGGTGAGCCGGAAATCTGGGATGTGCACCAGCGTGGCACAAATCAACCTGCTCCACGCGAGGGCGGCTTCGGATGTCATCGGCAGGTTGGTTACCAGTGCTGACCGTCAGAGGAAAGATCTGTGGTCTGCCTCATGAGAACGTGCAGGTAATTGAAGATGTCCGAGAGACCAAACCGAGGCATGTATCTTGATTAAGAAAAATATACATTTTCTGTTTTTCCAAATTTTTAAGCAAAGATCTGGTAGCAGTGCTCATCACTGCCGACACAGACTCCCGCAAACAGCTGGTGCTCGCATCAGCGTACATTCTGGGAGATGAAGCAGCAGCGCCGCCCGCCGAGGTTCAATCTCTGGTGGAGTACTGCAACAGCAAGAGACTGCCACTGCAGCTGGGATACGACGCCAACGCACAGCATGGGGCAGCACAGACGATATCAGCAGGGATGAGTACCTACTTAATTATATTCTAGAGTTGGACCTTACCATCTTCAACCTGGTGTCAGAACCCACTTTCATAACTAATAGGGCCGATGTGCTAGACATAACCTTCGGCAATGAGAGATTCTCCAGTTTGGTACCAAACTGGAGGGTCTCCGCTGAACCCTCAATGTAGGATCATACTACTCGACATTAAAGAAGGCACAAGAAATATATTTCAGATACTGATACCTGATATTATCGTAACCTAAAAGCTAGATGTTGCAGGTATCAGACTGAACACTAGTGTACTAGTACACTTATTGAGCATAAAATAGGAAGTATTGCCTGCGAAAGCTGATCGATACGCGTTTTCAACCGAGTACTATCTGAGAGAATTTGGACCAAACAAACAACAAGAAATTTTATGTTGATCACAGGTAGATGATCTCAGCTTGAGAGTGATTGACGTGCTTTATTTGTGCTCCAAAACTTGTATTATTCCTTGTATAAATTTACTGCCTTTATTTCGGCATTTTTTTTTTTGTATTTTATGTTGTATTTAAAATGCTTTAATTTTGCTGTGCAAAGTGCATTCTGTTGTGCATTGTAAGTCTTTTATTATTAAATTAATTTAACTAACGCAGCGTTAGTGCTGTGTTGTTGTTAGGGTCTGTTTTGATTATCCGTTTATTTGGTTATCCGTTTATTATTTATCATTTGTTCATATATTACTCCTTCTTCTAATATTGAATATTTATCAACGATCGTCGTATCACTGATATCTCTAGATCACTAGAGGTGAGTTTGCATTTTTGATCATTACTCGAGAATGTCACAACCGATATTGAAAATCTTTACGCTTCTTGAAAGCTAAGGAATATACCTATAACACAGGTTATTATGGATTAAAAAAAAAAAAATTAATAAACAGACGGGATATGACCGCAACGCAGATGGCAGAGCGATTGGAAGAGTCGGCTCTGAACGAAGGTGGTAGACTGACACCGCGCAGGGGCCCCGCCCCTCACTCCAAATGTGCAGCAGCGTCTAAACGGGGCTCGCGATAAACGGGCAAGGACCGTCGCAAAGCGCCAAAAGAACTCGCGTATCCTATGCCAACGCTACCAAGGCCATCAATGTAGCCATAATGGCAGAGGACTACCTGAGGAGACAGTTATCAAAAGAGTAGCTTACCGCAACTGAGGGCGCGATGATTGGCGAAATACGGAAAGGCTGGACCACCAGCCTGAACTTCAACAGCATTCATTTAGGCCAGGCCTAATCATCGTGGAGTGCAGGGACGAGAATGCCAAGATATGGCTGGAACAGATCGTCCCAAAGATCCCCATCAAGGATGGAGTGCTGAAGGTGAGCGACCAGATCCCGGACCAGAACAGAGACCTGCTTCCAGAGACGTGGACGGTGATGAGATGCAGCGAAACGAAGGGAGGCAAGCTCATCACCCTTGGAGTTGAGCAGCCAAATTTGCAGCTCCTCCATCCAAGCGAACGGTATGGTTAGCTACCGCTTCGGGCAGCTCGAATGCCGACTGCACGGTAAGAAAAGTGCAGAGAAGAAAGAAGTGACGCCAGATAAGGTTGGAAGCAACACTAACTCTGCCAGCAAAAGAGGCCCGACTCGGGATGTGATCACCGAAGCGGAAGCTGAGGCTTTGGCGATAATGGAGTCGCAGGTGGACAACACGTAACTAGGGGACCTGGACCTAGACGTTCTCAGAGTGTGTAGTGACGGTGAGCGCGCTGGCGAAGAAGAGCTGGATGACTAATAGAAGATCTGACACTCTCGGAGGGTGAGCCGGAAATCTGGGATGTGCACCAGCGTGGCACAAATCAACCTGCTCCACGCGAGGGCGGCTTCGGATGTCATCGGCAGGTTGGTTACCAGGCTGGGCCTGTGGCTGGTGCTCATTCAAGTGCCATGGACCGTCAGAGGAAAGATCTGTGGTCTGCCTCATGAGAACGTGCAGGTAATTGAAGATGTCCGAGAGACCAAACCGAGGCATGTATCTTGATTAAGAAAAATATACATTTTCTGTTTTTCCAAATTTTTAAGCAAAGATCTGGTAGCAGTGCTCATCACTGCCGACACAGACTCCCGCAAACAGCTGGTGCTCGCATCAGCGTACATTCTGGGAGATGAAGCAGCAGCGCCGCCCGCCGAGGTTCAATCTCTGGTGGAGTACTGCAACAGCAAGAGACTGCCACTGCAGCTGGGATACGACGCCAACGCACAGCATGGGGCAGCACAGACGATATCAGCAGGGATGAGTACCTACTTAATTATATTCTAGAGTTGGACCTTACCATCTTCAACCTGGTGTCAGAACCCACTTTCATAACTAATAGGGCCGATGTGCTAGACATAACCTTCGGCAATGAGAGATTCTCCAGTTTGGTACCAAACTGGAGGGTCTCCGCTGAACCCTCAATGTAGGATCATACTACTCGACATTAAAGAAGGCACAAGAAATATATTTCAGATACTGATACCTGATATTATCGTAACCTAAAAGCTAGATGTTGCAGGTATCAGACTGAACACTAGTGTACTAGTACACTTATTGAGCATAAAATAGGAAGTATTGCCTGCGAAAGCTGATCGATACGCGTTTTCAACCGAGTACTATCTGAGAGAATTTGGACCAAACAAACAACAAGAAATTTTATGTTGATCACAGGTAGATGATCTCAGCTTGAGAGTGATTGACGTGCTTTATTTGTGCTCCAAAACTTGTATTATTCCTTGTATAAATTTACTGCCTTTATTTCGGCATTTTTTTTTTTGTATTTTATGTTGTATTTAAAATGCTTTAATTTTGCTGTGCAAAGTGCATTCTGTTGTGCATTGTAAGTCTTTTATTATTAAATTAATTTAACTAACGCAGCGTTAGTGCTGTGTTGTTGTTAGGGTCTGTTTTGATTATCCGTTTATTTGGTTATCCGTTTATTATTTATCATTTGTTCATATATTACTCCTTCTTCTAATATTGAATATTTATCAACGATCGTCGTATCACTGATATCTCTAGATCACTAGAGGTGAGTTTGCATTTTTGATCATTACTCGAGAATGTCACAACCGATATTGAAAATCTTTACGCTTCTTGAAAGCTAAGGAATATACCTATAACACAGGTTATTATGGATTAAAAAAAAAAAAATTAATAAACAGACGGGATATGACCGCAACGCAGATGGCAGAGCGATTGGAAGAGTCGGCTCTGAACGAAGGTGGTAGACTGACACCGCGCAGGGGCCCCGCCCCTCACTCCAAATGTGCAGCAGCGTCTAAACGGGGCTCGCGATAAACGGGCAAGGACCGTCGCAAAGCGCCAAAAGAACTCGCGTATCCTATGCCAACGCTACCAAGGCCATCAATGTAGCCATAATGGCAGAGGACTACCTGAGGAGACAGTTATCAAAAGAGTAGCTTACCGCAACTGAGGGCGCGATGATTGGCGAAATACGGAAAGGCTGGACCACCAGCCTGAACTTCAACAGCATTCATTTAGGCCAGGCCTAATCATCGTGGAGTGCAGGGACGAGAATGCCAAGATATGGCTGGAACAGATCGTCCCAAAGATCCCCATCAAGGATGGAGTGCTGAAGGTGAGCGACCAGATCCCGGACCAGAACAGAGACCTGCTTCCAGAGACGTGGACGGTGATGAGATGCAGCGAAACGAAGGGAGGCAAGCTCATCACCCTTGGAGTTGAGCAGCCAAATTTGCAGCTCCTCCATCCAAGCGAACGGTATGGTTAGCTACCGCTTCGGGCAGCTCGAATGCCGACTGCACGGTAAGAAAAGTGCAGAGAAGAAAGAAGTGACGCCAGATAAGGTTGGAAGCAACACTAACTCTGCCAGCAAAAGAGGCCCGACTCGGGATGTGATCACCGAAGCGGAAGCTGAGGCTTTGGCGATAATGGAGTCGCAGGTGGACAACACGTAACTAGGGGACCTGGACCTAGACGTTCTCAGAGTGTGTAGTGACGGTGAGCGCGCTGGCGAAGAAGAGCTGGATGACTAATAGAAGATCTGACACTCTCGGAGGGTGAGCCGGAAATCTGGGATGTGCACCAGCGTGGCACAAATCAACCTGCTCCACGCGAGGGCGGCTTCGGATGTCATCGGCAGGTTGGTTACCAGGCTGGGCCTGTGGCTGGTGCTCATTCAAGTGCCATGGACCGTCAGAGGAAAGATCTGTGGTCTGCCTCATGAGAACGTGCAGGTAATTGAAGATGTCCGAGAGACCAAACCGAGGCATGTATCTTGATTAAGAAAAATATACATTTTCTGTTTTTCCAAATTTTTAAGCAAAGATCTGGTAGCAGTGCTCATCACTGCCGACACAGACTCCCGCAAACAGCTGGTGCTCGCATCAGCGTACATTCTGGGAGATGAAGCAGCAGCGCCGCCCGCCGAGGTTCAATCTCTGGTGGAGTACTGCAACAGCAAGAGACTGCCACTGCAGCTGGGATACGACGCCAACGCACAGCATGGGGCAGCACAGACGATATCAGCAGGGATGAGTACCTACTTAATTATATTCTAGAGTTGGACCTTACCATCTTCAACCTGGTGTCAGAACCCACTTTCATAACTAATAGGGCCGATGTGCTAGACATAACCTTCGGCAATGAGAGATTCTCCAGTTTGGTACCAAACTGGAGGGTCTCCGCTGAACCCTCAATGTAGGATCATACTACTCGACATTAAAGAAGGCACAAGAAATATATTTCAGATACTGATACCTGATATTATCGTAACCTAAAAGCTAGATGTTGCAGGTATCAGACTGAACACTAGTGTACTAGTACACTTATTGAGCATAAAATAGGAAGTATTGCCTGCGAAAGCTGATCGATACGCGTTTTCAACCGAGTACTATCTGAGAGAATTTGGACCAAACAAACAACAAGAAATTTTATGTTGATCACAGGTAGATGATCTCAGCTTGAGAGTGATTGACGTGCTTTATTTGTGCTCCAAAACTTGTATTATTCCTTGTATAAATTTACTGCCTTTATTTCGGCATTTTTTTTTTTGTATTTTATGTTGTATTTAAAATGCTTTAATTTTGCTGTGCAAAGTGCATTCTGTTGTGCATTGTAAGTCTTTTATTATTAAATTAATTTAACTAACGCAGCGTTAGTGCTGTGTTGTTGTTAGGGTCTGTTTTGATTATCCGTTTATTTGGTTATCCGTTTATTATTTATCATTTGTTCATATATTACTCCTTCTTCTAATATTGAATATTTATCAACGATCGTCGTATCACTGATATCTCTAGATCACTAGAGGTGAGTTTGCATTTTTGATCATTACTCGAGAATGTCACAACCGATATTGAAAATCTTTACGCTTCTTGAAAGCTAAGGAATATACCTATAACACAGGTTATTATGGATTAAAAAAAAAAAAATTAATAAACAGACGGGATATGACCGCAACGCAGATGGCAGAGCGATTGGAAGAGTCGGCTCTGAACGAAGGTGGTAGACTGACACCGCGCAGGGGCCCCGCCCCTCACTCCAAATGTGCAGCAGCGTCTAAACGGGGCTCGCGATAAACGGGCAAGGACCGTCGCAAAGCGCCAAAAGAACTCGCGTATCCTATGCCAACGCTACCAAGGCCATCAATGTAGCCATAATGGCAGAGGACTACCTGAGGAGACAGTTATCAAAAGAGTAGCTTACCGCAACTGAGGGCGCGATGATTGGCGAAATACCGAAAGGCTGGACCACCAGCCTGAACTTCAACAGCATTCATTTAGGCCAGGCCTAATCATCGTGGAGTGCAGGGACGAGAATGCCAAGATATGGCTGCAACAGATCGTCCCAAAGATCCCCATCAAGGATGGAGTGCTGAAGGTGAGCGACCAGATCCCGGACCAGAACAGAGACCTGCTTCTAGAGACGTGGACGGTGATGAGATGCAGCGAAACGAAGGGAGGCAAGCTCATCACCCTTGGAGTTGAGCAGCCAAATTTGCAGCTCCTCCATCCAAGCGAACGGTATGGTTAGCTACCGCTTCGGGCAGCTCGAATGCCGACTGCACGGTAAGAAAAGTGCAGAGAAGAAAGAACGTCACCGTCACTGCCACGATACAGGTTGGAAGCAACACTAACTCTGCCAGCAAAAGAGGCCCGACTCGGGATGTGATCACCGAAGCGGAAGCTGAGGCTTTGGCGATAATGGAGTCGCAGGTGGACAACACGTAACTAGGGGACCTGGACCTAGACGTTCTCAGAGTGTGTAGTGACGGTGAGCGCGCTGGCGAAGAAGAGCTGGATGACTAATAGAAGATCTGACACTCTCGGAGGGTGAGCCGGAAATCTGGGATGTGCACCAGCGTGGCACAAATCAACCTGCTCCACGCGAGGGCGGCTTCGGATGTCATCGGCAGGTTGGTTACCAGGCTGGGCCTGTGGCTGGTGCTCATTCAAGTGCCATGGACCGTCAGAGGAAAGATCTGTGGTCTGCCTCATGAGAACGTGCAGGTAATTGAAGATGTCCGAGAGACCAAACCGAGGCATGTATCTTGATTAAGAAAAATATACATTTTCTGTTTTCCAAATTTTTAAGCAAAGATCGGTAGCAGTGCTCATCACTGCCGACACAGACCCCCGCAAACAGCGAGTGCTCGCATCAGCGTACCATTCTGGGAGCATGAAGCAGCAGCGCCGCCCGCCGAGGTTCAATCTCTGGTGGAGTACTGCAACAGCAAGAGACTGCCACTGCAGCTGGGATACGACGCCAACGCACAGCATGGGGCAGCACAGACGATATCAGCAGGGATGAGTACCTACTTAATTATATTCTAGAGTTGGACCTTACCATCTTCAACCTGGTGTCAGAACCCACTTTCATAACTAATAGGGCCGATGTGCTAGACATAACCTTCGGCAATGAGAGATTCTCCAGTTTGGTACCAAACTGGAGGGTCTCCGCTGAACCCTCAATGTAGGATCATACTACTCGACATTAAAGAAGGCACAAGAAATATATTTCAGATACTGATACCTGATATTATCGTAACCTAAAAGCTAGATGTTGCAGGTATCAGACTGAACACTAGTGTACTAGTACACTTATTGAGCATAAAATAGGAAGTATTGCCTGCGAAAGCTGATCGATACGCGTTTTCAACCGAGTACTATCTGAGAGAATTTGGACCAAACAAACAACAAGAAATTGTATGTTGATTACAGGTAGATGATCTCAGCTTGAGAGTGATTGACGTGCTTTATTTGTGCTCCAAAACTTGTATTATTCCTTGTATAAATTTACTGCCTTTATTTCGGCATTTTTTTTTTTGTATTTTATGTTGTATTTAAAATGTTTTAATTTTGCTGTGCAAAGTGCATTCTGTTGTGCATTGTAAGTCTTTTATTATTAAATTAATTTAACTAACGCAGCGTTAGTGCTGTGTTGTTGTTAGGGTCTGTTTTGATTATCCGTTTATTTGGTTATCCGTTTATTATTTATCATTTGTTCATATATTACTCCTTCTTCTAATATTGAATATTTATCAACGATCGTCGTATCACTGATATCTCTAGGTCACTAGAGGTGAGTTTGCATTTTTGATCATTAGTCGAGAATGTCACAACCGATATTGAAAATCTTTACGCTTCTTGAAAGCTAAGGAATATACCTATAACACAGGTTATTATGGATTAAAAAAAAAAAATTAATAAACAGACGGGATATGACCGCAACGCAGATGGCAGAGCGATTGGAAGAGTCGGCTCTGAACGAAGGTGGTAGACTGACACCGCGCAGGGGCCCCGCCCCTCACTCCAAATGTGCAGCAGCGTCTAAACGGGGCTCGCGATAAACGGGCAGGGCCGTCGCAAAGCGCCAAAAGAACTCGCGTATCCTATGCCAACGCTACCAAGGCCATCAATGTAGCCATAATGGCAGAGGACTACCTGAGGAGACAGTTATCAAAAGAGTAGCTTACCGCAACTGAGGGCGCGATGATTGGCGAAATACGGAAAGGCTGGACCACCAGCCTGAACTTCAACAGCATTCATTTAGGCCAGGCCTAATCATCGTGGAGTGCAGGGACGAGAATGCCAAGATATGGCTGGAACAGATCGTCCCAAAGATCCCCATCAAGGATGGAGTGCTGAAGGTGAGCGACCAGATCCCGGTGCTGGACATCGTCACCGTCTACCTGCCACGCACAGCTGGCGAGAAGGAAGCGAGCTCGTGGGTCTTCTGAAAGACCAGAACAGAGACCTGCTTCCAGAGACGTGGACGGTGATGAGATGCAGCGAAACGAAGGGAGGCAAGCTCATCACCCTTGGAGTTGAGCCAAATTTGCAGCTCCTCCATCCAAGCGAACGGTATGGTTAGCTACCGCTTCGGGCAGCTCGAATGCCGACTGCACGGTAAGAAAACTGCAGAGAAGAAAGAAGTGACGCCAGATAAGGTTGGAAGCAACACTAACTCTGCCAGCAAAAGAGGCCCGACTCGGGATGTGATCACCGAAACGGAAGCTGAGGCTTTGGCGATAATGGAGTCGCAGGTGGACAACACGTAACTAAGGGACCTGCACCTAGACGTTCTCAGAGTGTGTAGTGACGGTGAGCGCGCTGGCGAAGAAGAGCTGGATGACTAATAGAAGATCTGACACTCTCGGAGGGTGAGCCGGAAATCTGGGATGTGCACCAGCGTGGCACAAATCAACCTGCTCCACGCGAGGGCGGCTTCGGATGTCATCGGCAGGTTGGTTACCAGGCTGGGCCTGTGGCTGGTGCTCATTCAAGTGCCATGGACCGTCAGAGGAAAGATCTGTGGTCTGCCTCATGAGAACGTGCAGGTAATTGAAGATGTCCGAGAGACCAAACCGAGGCATGTATCTTGATTAAGAAAAATATACATTTTCTGTTTTTCCAAATTTTTAAGCAAAGATCTGGTAGCAGTGCTCATCACTGCCGACACAGACTCCCGCAAACAGCTGGTGCTCGCATCAGCGTACATTCTGGGAGATGAAGCAGCAGCGCTGGCCGCCGAGGTACAATCTCTGGTGGAGTACTGCAACAGCAAGAGACTGCCACTGCAGCTGGGATACGACGCCAACGCACACCATGGGGCAGCACAGACGATAATAACAGGGATGAGTACCTACTTAATTATATTCTAGAGTTGGACCTTACCATCTTCAACCTGGTGTCAGAACCCACTTTCATAACTAATAGGGCCGATGTGCTAGACATAACCTTCGGCAATGAGGGATTCTCCAGTTTGGTACCAAACTGGAGGGTCTCCGCTGAACCCTCAATGTAGGATCATACTACTCGACATTAAAGAAGGCACAACATTCCGCAAAAGAATCAGGAATCCTAAAAGAGCAGACTAGCAACTCTATCAGTCCACTATAGGATTAAATATGAGCAGGCTAGACGAACTGAAGAAAGTAAGATCCGCCGTAGGATTTGAACTTCTAACGGAAGGTCTTATCGAAACCATAACAGACGCCTGCTGTCCCACATGCTGTCAAGAGAGGGAGATAATCTTCAATAGAGACAACCCGTGGTGGAGCATGAAACTAGACAGACTTCGAGTAGAAGTCAGACGACTGTTTAATGCCGCAAAGAGAAGCAATGTAGAATGGGGTCAATACACTGCAAAGCTTAAAGAGTAATTTTTGTAGCAGCATAGAGCAAGCACCTCCTGCAACCAGAATCTTTAAAGCTATTTATAGAGACAGACGCATCTCAGAACTCTGTCTTAATAAAACAGATGGGTCCTTTACGGAAAATGAGGAGACGGTGACACTTCTACTACAAACACATTTTCCAATGTGCTGAACTGTAGGTGTGTGCGGAACTGATACCATTTTGGGTCGCGGCCAGGAAACCAAACTGGAAACTGGCGTTAGAGATTATCTCCGAACACAAAATATTTAAATAAATAAGTTGGGCAGTTGGCAATTCCTCGCCTTACAAATCTCCAGGAGTGGAAGGTATCCTGCCGATACATCTACAAAATGGCTTAAATTTGTTACTGCCATACCTAATTTGAATTTTTAAGGGCAGCATAGCTCTAGGGTACATACCTAAAACGTGGAGGGTAGCCAGGGTTATCTTTATCCCTAAGGTAGGGAAGAAGGATCCCTTCCAACCAAAATCCTTTCGGCCAATAAGCCTGACCTCTTTCATGCTCAAAACCTTAGAAAAGATAATGGATAGTGGGGGGTACTATCACCCCTACTGTGGAGTGTGGTAGTCGACGAGTTTCTCTATAAACTCACAGATGATGGCATAGAATGTCAGGGATATGCTGACGCCAGAACCACTATCTGCATAGGGAAATTTGAGCACACCTTATGTGACAGGATTGCTTTAACTCACTTAGACCAATCAGAATCGGGGTTGTGACAATACCACTATTCAAGGAAGTCAAGTATCTAGGAATCATCCTAGATCAAAGACTGAAATGGAAGTCTTACATTGAACGAGTTATCAAAAATGCCACTCTCGCTCTGATGAGCTGTAGGGCCCTCTTTGGTAAAATGTGGGGTTTATCTCCAAAAATTGTAATGTGGATGTATGTTCGGCCCATTGTTAGCTGCGGCGCTGCGGTATGGGCGGATCGCGCAGAACTGGAATGCATGAGGAAGCAGCTGGGTAAGCTTCAGAGACTTGCGGGTACATGCATTTCAAGTGCGATGCGCACCAGTCCGTCAACAGCGCTGGACGTTCTACTTGGGCTACCGCCCCTACATATCCACATCCAACAGGTTACGAAAACCTCGCATATTAGAATCACAAAAGGGGTTTATCTACGCCAAACGCCAGCGGACTGGGACTGTTGGCGCAATACCTACAAGATGAATCAGAACCCAATTATAGTTTCGACAAGCTCTTCAGAGTAGAGCTAAGTATCAAGAAAGAGTGGACCACACTATAATGTGAAAACACATGCAATAAGGTGGTATACAGACGGATCGCTCATTTAGGATGCAGCAGGAACTGAGGTCTGTGGACCCAGAGTCCGTTACCACGAATTGCTAGGGAAATTCGCAAGCATTTTCCAGACCGAGATACACGCCGTAGAAAGGTGTGCCTCATTCAACATTGAGAGAGGGTACACCTACAAAGACATAGCAATTTTTCTCGGACAGCCAAGCAGCAATAAAAGCGCAAGCTTCTTATAATGTGGTATCTGAGCTTGTCTGGCAATGCCTAGGGTCCCTGAACAAGCCAGGCGAGACCAACAGGGTGACTTTCTACTGGGTTCCAGGCCACGCTGGGATTCCAGGAAACGAGGTAGCAGATGAACGAGCCAGAAAGGAGGCGAACTCCCGCTTATGGGGGCCAGAACCTTTTTGTGGAATATGACCAAGCATACTGAAGCAAAGCATTCGTTCAGAGGCACGACGTAACTGCGAAATGTACTGGCAAACGTCACAGGGTGCTAGACAAAGTAAGAAACTATTAGGCAGTTATGACAAGACACGAACCGATGAATGTCTGAATATGAGCAAAAACTCACTTTGCATTATCACGGGCTATCTGACAGGACACTGCAGGCTACGCAAATACCTACACAAGCTAAGGATTGTGGAGGACGGCACTTGAAGACTGTGTCTGGAGGGTAACGAAACACCGGAACATATCCTAGAGGACTGTCCAGCAGCATTCAGGTCAAGACTGTTTCAGCTGGGGGGCGAGACTCTTAGCACAAGAGAAATTAGATTTCCTAAGCCAGGAAAATCATTGCATTTTTGCAAGAGTTAGGACTGGATAAGGAGGTATAATTCACTAGTGAGAGGCACAATAGACCTAGGAGGTCGCAGAGCACCAGACTCTATCAATAACAATAAAAATAATTATTAAATCAATTTAACTAACTCGGCGTCAGAGCCGTGTTGTTGTAAGGGTCTGTTTTGGTTATCCGTTTATTATTTATTATTTGTTTATATATCTCTCCTTCTTCTAATATTGAATATATGTAAAACTTTATTTTAAAATTTGTTTGTAATTTGTCATTTATTTAAGTCTTTCCCAGAGGTGAGTTTGCATTTTTAATCATTACTCGAGAATGCCACAACCGATGTTGAAAATCTTTACGCTTCTTGAAAGCTAAGGAATATACTTATAACACAGGTTTGATTTCAAATCATTAGTGATTTTAGCTATATATTTTCGAATTAAGAAAATGATGATTATATAGCATCGATATTGCCAGTTCAGCAAACCTTCCCTAATTCGCATTTTCAAATTCACTCATAAAAGTCGTAAGTTAAGCAGGCCATCCACATGCGATAAAGCGCGAATTTGGTTCGACTCGGCGGAATTTTCGAGGTTAATGAAGGTGTTCGCGACTAGATGGCAATGTTTTTGTTTTTCTGTTTTTCGACGAGATGCCTACTTTACTCAAGCTACACTCTCTCATCTACTAGTAGCGGATTGGATTATAAAAAAAAAAGGTTATCGTACCTGATATTACCGTAAACTAAAAGCTACCTGTTGCAGGTATCAGACTGAACATTAGTGTACCAGTGCACGTATTGAGCATAAAATAGGAAGTATTAGCTGTGAAAGCTGATCGGTACGCGGTTTCAAGCGAAAGAACTACCAGAGAGAATTTTACCTGTTCACAGGTAAAGATGATCTCAGCTTGCATTGTAAGTCTTTTATTATTGAATCAATTTAACTAACACTGCGTCAATGCCGTGTTGTTTTTAGGTCTGTTTAGGTTATCCGCTTATTTGGCGCTTCTCATTGCATTGTTTGTGTGTGTGTTTTCTTGAGCATCACCCTCGCGCAAATCCTTGTTATTGCTTTTGTTCCACACAAGAATTGTTTGTCTGCTGGACACTCTTTTTCGATGTCATTTTGTATCGACATTATTTGCTTAAAGTGGGTTCCAAGATTCCCAGGCGGCAGTTCAACTCAGCTAGCGATGGTGCCGCCTTTTTCTCCCTTTGCTTTGAATCAACAGCGCTACGAATGCGGCAAATATTAGTGCGTTGTAGTGTTAGACCTTCCAAACTCATGTTATTTTGGTTCGGTTATCAAATAATTTAAAATTTTGTTAACTTCTTAAGTTCCATTTACGCAACTGCTGAACAAGAGCGAGTAGTTAGTTTCATGTAGGTGTAAAGGAGAATGAATTACCGTAATGGCAATACGAACATTAGAGGGGACCCAAATAAGTAGAATATTAGACCCAACGGCGATGTCATTACATACATTCAAACCACTTTGCATTCATACACACATTCACATAATCAAACACACTCACACGGCAGGCAGCGCACTTTACGCAGCAGCTGCGCTTGGCCCCAGTATGGAAAATGAATTTGGAATAACTTTTAAACTGAAAGTATGGTCGGTATGTAAAAAAAACAATGCGCAGTACTTGAATTGCGGTTTTTTAAGGGGCAAATGGGGAAGGTGTCAAAAATCCGAAATATATTTATTGTTCGGATTAGTAGCAGTTCACTCATCAAAAATTGAATTATTTAATTTCTAAGATACATAAATTAACGTAATAAATCATTCTTCTTTGAACTTGGTTATTATATGGCTCTGTAAATAACATATGTAACACGTAAACTCAGCTTCGGTGACGCTTTCTCTATCAGTGTTGTTTGTCGCTCTGCAAGCACTGTTGCACCCTTCGTGGGCGAAGCCAAAAATGTTGTTCGAATTTTATATTCATACGAGTGCATATTTTCCTTTACTAAACATTTTTATAACGTTTATAAGCTGCTAAAAAAGCTTAATAGCTCAACATTTGGAGGCTCCGGCGAGCTACTGGCAATATTAAGCCATTGTGTTATTTATTTCGCGAGGTGCATATCATTATATATTGCCAATAATTATATGCAATTACTAAATCATAATTCGCGAGTATATAAGTGCCGTTCGTTCGATACCAACTGCATGTGTTATTGCTTGAACTCTCATTCTCTTTACCTTTTTCGCGCTGTTCGAGAGTGGGTGCACTGACCTTTGTGCAGTGGTACGAACAAAGAAACATTACTTCAAACGTAAAGCCGAATCCATATATAAAAGTGCGCGAAGGCTTAATGCTTTTTTAAATGAAGAAAGAACAGCGCATTTGGCTTAACTGAGCTTATGGTTCGTTTGTAGTTGCGTGACCAAACGGAAAAATCGTTTAATGTAGCCCGCAATAGCTTGAAGAGCTAGATTATTCTGAGATTGACAGCCAGTTACGGGATGATTTTGATGCTATGGTGCTCACAATGAAGTGTCGACTAAAGGTGGAAATTGAAAATCGAAAATCGCAGATGCCGCCCTCGTTAACTAAGTGTCATGATACTAGCTTGGATCAAGCTGATATCAGTACAAATGGTCGGTCACATAGACTTCGTCTGCCTGAAATTAAATTACCCACATTTTCTGCCTGATATACGGACTTTGTAAACTTTTTCTCCATGTTCGTCTCGGTCATCGACAAGGATACAGATTTAAGCGATATTAAAAAACTACAACATCTACGTTCCTGCTTATCTGGCTTGGCATTGGATAAGTTTTGATCGTTGTAAATCTACAGAGCTACGCATTAACGCTTTAATAATAAACGTTTTTTCTATTCCAGGCACCCATCAAAGAGATTCTTGAGTTCAAGAGAGTGAAGTCTGCTACAAAACATCGTGCATTTTCGAATAAAATCAACTGTCATATGCAACCATCGCAGAGCTTGGGAAATTTGGTGCAAATCGCAGGATGCATAATTGTTCCTATGCTGCTGCAGAAGTTGGATGCTGCAAGTCAGACCAGCTGGGAGGAGAGTACATCGTTGGACCAAATTCCATTAGCTGAGGAGCGGAATTCTCGTTCACGGTGTAATAACAATGAAAACATGAATCCTAGCATTATGGGTGCACAAAAAAAATAATAATCGAGTATAAAAAACAACAAAGGAACTTGCCTCCGCGCGGCCTCGATTCCGGGCCTACCGCAGAATTAACACACAGACCCCGCGTTAGACACCAACGCCACCAACCATCCAACCTCAAGTGTGATGTATTTGATGATGTATTTGATAAGAATTATATGAAAAATTCTAACAGAAAGCAAAAGAATATAATTTTATGAAATTGTTATGAACTGGAAAAAGTTATTAGAGTTATTAGTTAAAATTATTAGAGGAATCAAGACCAGTCTTTGCATCAAGAGCGGGAATGGAACCCGCGCACCACCGACCACTTGTTTTTGGTGTGACAAAATTCAATATGAATGCTAAGCAATTAATTTTTTCTGAAATTTGTTAGATAAAAAAGAAAATAGTTCAATTTTATTCCTATAATCATCTGTAATATTACTTTGTTTACAGATATAATAGAATAATTAATTAGAAATAATAGTTTTAGCTGCATTTTATATTACAAGTTGTGACAAAACTCAACTCAAGTTATATGACAAGTGCACAATCGCAAACAGCCGCACATAAATTCTAGGAACACGAAAAAGTCTGGCAACTAACCCCATCTACCGACCAGTGATCACTGACCACTTGATGTGACAAACTAATTGAATCCCACACTATTCTAATGAAACCAAATAAGTACCAAAAAGAATGCAATAGATCGTGCTTGATATGTTGCACTGGCTTAATTGATATTGTGCACATATCGAGTTTTGGACAGTGTGGGCGCGGTAGTGGGCGTACCCAAAAAAAATGCGATCTTTAGAGGAGGTCATCAGCAATCTGTCGGTATTTATTTTATGCATCTAGCTTTAAAAGTGAGGGGGATATACAGATTTAATCGAATTGCCACGCCCACCGTGGGCGCAACCCAAAACACTTAACACTTTATCTGACGAGGGTATACACGAGTATATATAAAAATTGCGTTCATACGGACAGACGGACGGACAGCATGACGGACATTGCACAAACCCAATATACTAGTTTCACTTCGTGAACGAGTGTAAAAAAGTTGGACATTCGGAACATTACGCAAGAAGCTCCAGATTCTGTGTACCCAAAAAAACTTTTTTGCGACGTTTGAGTTTGTCCTTGAGCAGTTGAGAGTATTTTGTGATCGGGCGAGTTGATGATCTCGATAATATTTAGGGCGTCCACAGAAATCAAAATATAAGCCAAGGTAAACTGGTAGGAACGTTAAACATTGAACAGGATGGCTCTAGTATAATGGTCTGAGGGTGGTTCTCATATTACAAAGTCGGACAAATACATTGGGTTACAAGTGTTCCGGATTAATAAAGATGACCGCAAATACGTAAATATGTAGGAAGCTATGCTATATTAAGATGGACAATGATCTACATCCCAAGTCGGCAAAGATTGGTTAATGTAGTCCTCACAGTCCCTACAGTCCTCCGATCTCAATACAATTGGGAATTTGTGGTGCAATAATAAGAAGGGTATTACTGAATGTCAACCAACCAATCATTTGCATACTGGTAGGATGTTAAGAGTTCCTTGACATCAGTTACTCTACAGCGATGCCAAAGCCTAGTTGACTCTATGGGGCGAAGCTGATAGGCGATAATTGCAAGCAATGACAAATAAATACCTAAATTAATGACAATTGATGACTACTTTTCTTTTGAACGTTAATTTGTATACCCTGAACACATTGAAAATTGGTAAAAAAAAAAAAGGTATACTAGTTTTGTGCAAAAGTATATAACACACAGAAAGAGGCATCTCCGACGTATATATATTCTTGGTCATCATCACTAGCCGAGTCGAGTTAGCCCTGTTCGTCTGTCTGTATGAACGTGTCGACCTCAGCGACTACAAGAGCTATAGGGCTAAATTCTGACATTTTAAGTTTGTGTATACAATGCGCATATCAAGTTTATTTCAAATGATCGATAGCCCGTCCCGTTTTCCTATTATCAATAATTATCAGTTTTTTAAGGATATCTCAGAAACTATATGAGCTAGAGCCACCAAACTTAGTTTAATATGTTGTCGTGAATGAATCGGAGATAACGAATATTTCGGATTTTGCCCCATATCAAAAAAAAACACAATTCAAGTTCTAGAGACTTGGGCTATGCTTTGTACATAGATTTCAATGCTCTATGGGGTCCTGAAAATTTTATAACGATCGTACTTTTAGTGTAGAAATTGAGAGAAAAATGCGCCGCAAGTGTCGTACGGTTGTCTGTGTGTATGTGTGACTTTGTGTGTGTACCTATGAATGCAAAGGGATTTAATTAAATGCATGTAACGACAGATTGCAGCTGGGTATTTCCTAGTCGGGCAAGGGTATCTTCTAGTCGGACAAGTTATCTAAAAAAAAAAATAATATAACAATTTTCTATGGATTAAACATTGGAACATATTTTTTATGTATACAGAGACACACAGAAGTAATAACAAAGCCTGCATTTTTTTTTTATTATTTTTATTCCCCGAACCCATTGAAAATAGGTAAAATGGTTTTGTGCAAATTTATGTAACAGACAGAAGGGGGCATCTCCGACCCCATAAAGTATATATATTTTTGATATGCGTCACAAGCCGAGTCGATCTAGCCATGTTCGTCTGTCTGTCCGTAAATCCATCTGTCTGTATGAACGCGTCAATTTCAGAGACTTCAAGAGCTTGAGAGCTGAACTTGGACTTTTTAGGTTCGTATATACTATACGCAGATCAATTTTATTTCAAATGATCGATAACTTGTCCCGTTTTCTTAAATTTAGTGTTTAATGATTTTTGGAGCGGTTTATCGAGTATATCTCAGAAACTATAAGAGCTAGAGCAACCAAATAGAGCAATAAATTATGAATATTACGGATTTTTTATTACTCCCCCATTTGTCCCCCATATAAAAAAAAAACCAAAAAATCAAGTAATCAGCAAATCAAGTACTACAGACTTGTGCTTTAGTTTGTACCCAGATTTCAATGCTCTTGTTACGTCCTGAAAATTTCATAACGATCCTATTCTTAGTTTAGAAGTTATTTAAAAATTAACTTTTCATAGAGGGGGCCAAGCGCAGCTGATTGAGCATATCTCAGAAACTATAAGAGCCAGAGCCACCAAATTTGGTTTACTAGGCTATGCGTTAATATAGTACTATAGTACAATACGAATGTATTACAAAATTTCATCAAATTCGGTTAAGATACACAGAAGTTATTAAAGAAAATGTATTTGTATATTGGCAAACAACGTGGTGGCAAGCGCTAAGCGCAGACGTTTTCTGCATGCGTGTGCACATATACATATATATATATGCACATTCATATGCGTAAGCTCTTTTTCGAATTCCAAAGCGATTGTTTGTGCATGTGTGTTTCTAAGCTCAGATTTTGACAGAGGCAACTAAAATGCTGCTGTAGCTGTAACTTGGTTTATTGAACAAATAATAACAACAAGGTATATATCACCAAAAAGTGAGCAGGTTGTCTGTATAGCTATTGCAAGAACCTCCCGGTTTTATCATCAGCAGACTTTGATATCGACCTTTGGTTCGTACGTTAGGTGTCCTCAAAACTCCAAATACAATCTATTATACACTACATAACCACTGAACATAGAGGGCCAAGAGTAATGGTATGTACGTGTTTTTCTTATTATGGAGTACGTCCAATACATTGAGTCAAAACCATAATGGAACACGCTTGCGTCAATATTTTGGATACAGTGATGCTACCGTACGCAGAATATGGGATGCCGCTATTATGGGTCTTCCAGCAAGACAATGACCCCAAGAACTCCAGGAAGCAAGCAAAGGAATGGTTCGAAAAAATTCGAGTAACGTTTTGGAGTGGCCTGCGCAGTATCCAGACCTAAATTCCATCGAAAAGCTATGGGCTGATATCAAAAGGGTAGTTACTGCTTCCAAACCAACCAGCAACATATCACTTTGAGAAGCCGTTCAGGTATCCTAGAGAAAAAGTCCTATAAAACGATGCTATGACTTGGTTAAACCGATGCCAAGACGTACAAAGCCGTTATTACCAATAAAGGCAACGCAAATAAATATTAAATTTCTAAAAATATCTTGGGCTTAATAGACTAATATCTTTAAGTAGTGAAGTTCTTACTTATTCCTCATTTTTTGTGTATATTTGAAAAGTGGATCTAATTTTTTTTTTGCCAATTTTTGTTTTTTTTTATTAAACATTTCCTTAAATACGCTGAAAACGTTTAATAAAATTATGAATGTTTTTTTATTAAAAAATCTGAGGTTGTTTTTAATTTTAATTGAAATTGTCGAAAGACAAATGGGCGGACATGCCTAGATAGACTCGGCTGTTGATCCTCACCAAGAATATACAAACATATATATTTTATGGTGACAGAGATGTCTCCTCCCGCCTGTTACATACATTTGCCCAAAGACACTACACATTTTTTTTATCCATTTTCGATGGGTCATATAGATTGAAGGACATCCAACAAGATTATAAAATTGAAGTCATCAAAAAATTTAAGAAAATCTTACCAAAGTAAAAATATTTTAGTTTGATATTACTTTTAAATTGTAAATAAACATACTCATTCTCAACTTGTTGCTGTATATTCAAAAATAAGAAAGATTTTGCTGTTTTTAAAAACTTTGTTGGTATAATTTGCTGGCTTAACCTTTAGAGTAAGTAGCCAAATTTGGAGGCTCTAGTTTCAAAACTGCGAAAGATGTAGTATTCGACGTTGCCACGGCCCAGTGTATGTAGCTATTAATCTAAACAATAGTTATGATTATGAGTGAAAAGAAATGGCCATGCATTTATGGGAACTAGTCTTTCTTTATGCTCAGCGTCACATATATCACTATATATAGAAATATTAAATCTACTACTAACATGACTTACATATTCCAGAAATGTCGCTCTCCACATGCAACTTATAAGTTTTGCCATCATAGATGATGCTGTCGTCTAGTGCACAGTCGTCATCAATGGTATTTGAACACTCAATTTTTCTTAGTTCAGCTTGTAAATCTTCACGTCGTCGTTCCATGAGGTAGTCTAACTCGGACTTACTTTTCAAAAACAGTTTTTCTGTCTGGGTCGAATGCTTTCGAGGTTGAAAAAATATATGGGGTTTGGTTTTTGTTCGTATTTGATTTTGTTGATAAATCATCGAAGATTCCCAAGCGGTAAAGTCTTTAAGACGTGCCATTTTCTTTTCTAGACATCTGATTTCAAGTTGTTTACGCTTCCTGTCTAAAAATAACGAGTCGCGCTCTTTTTGATGCAAGGCTCTTTCTTGTTGCTGTTGGGACTCTAATTTTTTTTCAATTATAGCTTTTTTGTCTTCATTTTTTCTTAATCGTGACTCCTCTTGGCAGAATTTTTGTAATGTTCCTAAAAGGGACCCAAACATGCGACGATTTCGAGCTCTCGATTCGGAATCTATTCCCTGAGCTTCCACAATTTCTTCCCTGGAGGGTAATTCTCGAATAACACGCGAGTTAAGTCGAGGCGTTGGCAGCCACAGTTCGTCCCTGTCTGAAAGCCGATTAAATACCATTTTGCCTTCGTTCATACGCCGCTTTTGTTTTAAAGAGTCGTGGCGTTGGACGTTTTTGTCTTGATTTTGCTCATTTTTCCTACATACGGTATCGGGATTATACTTCTCCAATCTAAAACATAATATAAATAATATGTTTTTTCTTTGATGTTGTTAAATAAAAACCTTGATTCCTTCAGTCCTCTGCCAACAAACCGTCGAATATTGTCATTTAGCGTGATTAGCGATCGTCTTGCAGAGTGCAGTTTTTTTTCTAAATCACTAACAGAGGATACAACGAAAGCGTCCTTCATTTCGGTAAATTTATTTATTTTTAGTCTTTGGTTTGGATGTATAAATTTGACTAGAGATTGTTGATGGAAAATATTCGATAGGCCTATCGATATATCAAATTGTAAAATTGTGCATATTAGACGCATTCCCTTATTATTAGTGTTGCGGTTATATTGATTTGAAATGTGAAATTTAATCAAGTAACGTCTTAGCGTTATTTCTTAAACTACAGAATTTAAAAAACATCGAATATATGTTAATTACTTATGTGAAAAATAATTAAAACAATATATAAAATATTAATAATATTAAGAACACAATTTAGAAGATTCGAATAATAATAATTTCGATAAAATGCATTACCAATTAAGTGCAGCACCGGCTAGCCAGCTCTCTTGGGTGGGTCTACCCATACCCGCCGTCTACCCATATAGTCAGAGCACTACACAAATCTGTACATCACTAAACAGCGGATTCAAACATAAACAAAAATATCTAACAAATTTAACTAACACACAATCGGATATAGATCGGTGGCTTTGCTGTTGTTGCCATAGCGTTCCCCCGCATCCTGTGGTGCTAAGGGATAATATACATATCACCTACATCAAACTTCAGACTACAGATGGCATGTATCGGAACGGCAACAAGTTTCCCCACTCCTCCAACTTCAAACATTAGATCCTATCGAAATGCAGCACCCAAACCACATAAACAATAAATAAATAAACGACTGTTAAATTTCGCTACTTTCGGCTGGGCGAAGCACAACGAATTGTGCAGAAACGGCTAGCAATATATACGCGAACTTTTGAAGTTTTGCAAAAATATCTAACAAATTTAACATACAGTCGGATACAGATAGGTGGCTTTGCTGTTGTAGCCATAGCGTTCCCGCGCATCCTGTAGTGCTAAGGGATAGTATACATATCACCTCCTTCAAACTTCAGACTACAGATGGCATGTATCCGAACGGCAAGTTTCCCTACCCCTCCAACTCCAAACATAGATTTTATTTCATGTGATCAAATCGAAATGCAGCACCCAAACCACATAAACAATAAATAAATAAACGGCAGTTAAATTTCGGCCGGGCGAAGCACAACGAAGTGTACAGAAACGGTTAGTAATATATACGCGAACTTTTGAAGTTTTGCTACAATAGTCCAATCAGCTCGAGTTATATACCAATTTAAAAGTATCGTTTATAAAAATAAGAAGATAAGTAAGATGGCTCTAGTCGGGAGTACCAATTTTTAATATATACTAACATAATAATAAAAAATCGCGCTCGATTTTAATATTTGCATACAAATTTTTGTGTGCCATAGTTATGAAATGTCTAGCAACATTTTTACAAAATAGATTTATCTTTCAAATGTTGGTTGCAGTTAATCTGAGAATTTTCTTCCATATTGCTGCTCTAGAATATTTAAAATTTCCGATGTCCCGGCATAGAATTGAGCTTAAACCTATAAAACGAAAAAAAAACAGCAAAAAACCCCATTAGTACAGTGACGATCCGAACCCGCGTTTCGTAGACCGTCACGCATAACATATACCACCGAGCTACAGAAGCAACTTGACCGTCTCTGTCAAAGTCATCCGAAAAAATTACTTTATTCCAAAATGCAGGAGGCTTCGACACTTACTTATTTCAAAATCCATGCGTTTTTGTTTATTTGTTTTTGATATGTGGGGCTTTCTACGAGCAACTTGGCTGGTGATATCCAGGTTTTTTCAAAATTCTGCGAACTGTATCATCAGAAATTGTTTTGGACAACCTTTCTGCCACTTCAAGTCGTAATTAATTGGCAGTTATTCTAATTGGACGCTAACTTTGATAAGATAGAACCCGTTGAAATATAATTATTATATACTCTCTGACATGACGAGTCAGGTTTTTCCACCAATTCTCAAATTTTTCGCTAACTTTTACCCTGAACACGTAGATTTATTATACGTTTTCTGATTTCGGTAAAGATTTTATTTCCCTTCGTTTCTGTGGTCTCGATCATACAAATTTAATATTCAAATGCATCGACAACAGCCGTAAATTATTTCGAAGAATAAAAAAATTCCAAGGAAGGTCATGTGATAGCTCACCTGGTTTATGAGATATGAAGCTGTAAGTGATTCGGAAAAAATGTACATTTTGTTTATGCCAATAAAAATGGTTGTTTCGAACACGCGTCGAGTGGTACCTCAATGATTCAAATCCGTCATCTCGTTCAATATTTATTAAGAAATTAAATATTTTGTGTGTTTCCGAAAATAAGATGTGCAAAATTTTTTTTTGGTATGTTTTTATACAATGAACCCATTGAGTAAAATAGTAATAAAGAACGGAAATTTGAATCCGAGCTTTTACTATAGGATGCAACACGAAAACTCCGAAAAGCAACAACAGTTTGCATAGAAATAACGCTAACGGCATACGCTGCGTCACTTCTACGAGGTGTCGTCGTCGCTGGCGGATGTCGTGGGTATCTAGAAGTAATCCAATTGCAGGGTTTCTTCTAGAGGTTTCTTGGGATTGCTGTAAGCTCTCCAATCGTTGGCCTTGTTACACAACAATAAAATAAATGATATAGTTTGCGGCTATGCCGGAGCAATGTATTTAAGAAGCTATCTCTTGGTGCTGATACAGAACTGAATTCAGAATACAATATTTGGTGCAGCTAAAGCTAAAGCTAAAAACAATAAAAATAAAAAGCTAAACTCTAAACAACACGCTACAAAGTCATGGTCGGCAAGCCGGCTCAGCATAATCGTAGCCGATAACGAAAACTTTTGCGACATACCAAGAGTATGTGGTTACCGCCGCTGACTGCTGCAGCTAGGGCGCTGAACTCAAGTGTTTGTGTGTCAGCGCGTACTAGGGTTACTTAATAAAAAAGCGCGAGGGTTACTTGTTAACTACTCCCCCTCAAAATTATGACCGTCCTCGGTCGTACTAAATTTATCGATGGCCTTTTGTATCTTCCGCGAGTCTTGTGTTCGGCTGTTTTGGCTGTTCATTCTATGGCCAATGAGGTTTAACAGTGGTGATCCAGCTATGCCCGGAGTTTTGCTTAGGGCATCGCGTTGATTCACATCCTTGGTGCCATTGATGACAGCCGAGCGTTCAAAAGTGATGAGGTGCGTGCCGTTTGTAGATATTTCGGGGCCGCCATCTGTACTGATTTTAGCCTGGCTCTCGTTAACTATTATGATGCCGTCGTCTATGCGTACAATTTGTCTTAGATGGCTGGGCTGCGAGTGGTGCATTCCGTCACTGCTAAAGTATCGTCGTCGCATTCAGCTACGGCGTCATCTTGTAGTTGTAGTACGGTGTGTTGGTGTGATACGGGGTGACCTTTTTACAAAAAAACTTTATTCTGGGGTAGGGGATTAATATGTGTATTATATTTTCGGACAGGAGGACTTTTATGTTGGACGCTTCTAGTAAACTTTGTATGGGGATATCTGTGGTTTGTTCAACTAGAGATTTCAAATCATTATGTTCGAAAATATGGGGTTTACCACGTTGGACTTGGCGAGAGTGATTGTGAGCATAACATTTTGGATTTCCGTTATTAACTTTATATTTCTTGCTAATAATGCTTCGTACAAATGTGGAGTTTCAACTAAATCATTTTTTTTCGCTTTGATTATTTGATTAATGGTGTCTGTGAGTTGGTTTATCTATTTTTGCGTCTCTGAGTTTATTATTACCTGCCTATTGTTTGATTCGATTAGCTGTGATTCGGACATATTTTTTTCAAGATCTGAGGCATCTGGGGTGTTTGGTACTACCTTAAGTGCAATGCCTAGAGAATCTAAACTTAATAATAGGCTTAATAAGAGGCTTGTAATATGGTCTAGTAACATTTGCATGTGCGATTAGGAGAATAATTTGGACAACTTTTCTGTGTCATCTGCGATGTCCGTAAAGTCCGTAAAATTGCTAGAATGTCTGAAGTAATCTCGCTGTTCCCATACCATTGCATCTCCGTCTGTTACGGGTATGTAGTTGGAATGTGAATAGTCGGTAATCCGAGCGTTTGCTATTGTTATAGAGAGGATCGTTCCCACAAACCTGTAATAAAAAGTGGATATGATGCTCTTGTGCATTTTTAGTTCTATTGTTAATTATTTTATTTTTTGTTTTGAAGGCAAGCTTTTCTTGAGGTTGTCCTTGTCCCTCTCCTTAACTAGAACAGACGTTCCCATGTCTGCTGTCATGATAGGGCGTCTGCTACGAAGTTTTCTTTCCCTGGTTTGTAGAACATTTTGACGTTGTGTTCGTCTATGTATGCTTTCCACCTCTTAATTTGTGCGAGCGTGTTTATGTCCGAGACTGCGAAGGTAAGCCGTTAATGATCAGTGCAAATTTTTATTTCCTTTGTACCATATAAGAAATTTTGTATCTTGCCCAGGGCCCATGCAATTGCTAGTAATTCCCTTTCATTTGTTGCATAGTTCAGTTCGCATTGTTTTAGCGTTCTGGAAATCATAGTTATTGGCCGGCCTCCTTGGGATAGGACAGCTCCGATGCCATTTGCGGACGCATTGGTGGTTAAGTCAAAAGGTTGTTTGAAGTCTGGGTACATAAGGATGACATCTTCCGATGCCAAAATATTTCGTACGCGTTGAAACGCGTCGCGTTGAATTTCGTTAAATTCAACTGAAACCTTTCTGGACCTGTGCTTACTGACTGAGCCGTTTTCGCCTTTCCGTATGTCCGTCAATGGTCTTGCAATGGATGCAAAATCTTTAACTAACTTCCTGTAATAGCTGGGTAAGCCAAGAAAAGATCTAAGGCTACACAAGTTTTTTGGCTCTACGTATTCCTCTATAGCTCTAACCTTTTCGGAATCGGTTTCTGCCCCGCCCCTGGTTACTATGAATCCTAAGTATTGAGCCCGGCGCGGGCGGACGACCATCTATCAGCTTGCTATTAAAAACACGACTCTTTTTATTGAAATTTTCCTTTATTAACACTTACGCGTAGAGGTTTAAGGCGAGAGTCTACAGACGAGAGCTTAAAGCGAGAGCTATAAAATAAGTCGTGCCGGTGTCCGCAGCCAAACTGACCAGCTCACATATCAAGCGGTACTTTACCAGCATCTGCGAAAACAAACGTGATTAAAAGGAATGCACAAATGTCCTACAGATCGGCATATTAGGTGGCTTTAGTGACCGAACTCTGTAAATGCCTCTTCGCATTATATGTCAGCTTTCGGCGGTAACATCCTTCCCCTGGTAAACTGCTTCTCTACGGTAGAGTGTTTATATCCTATCCTTCCGACGTCCAGCACAGCGACTTTTGCCACGGGTCGTTGAAGCATCTCAGTAGTTGTCTTGATGACCACTCGTCTCACCTGGTTGTCCTTTGCCAGAATAGTTTGTTCGATGATGCCTTTTCAGCTATTGCGAGGCATATTCTCATCCACTATCAGGACGACGTCGCCGACGGAGATAGGTGGTCGTTTGGCGAACCACTTCCCGCGCCGCGCAAGATCGGGTACGTATTCGCGAACCCAGCGTCGCCAGAATTGGTCGGCAAACAGTTGTTTGGATTGCCACGTATGCCGCACATTATGTGTTGTGTCGAAGATGGGCTTTTAACCACTTGACGTGTCCAACAGCAGATTATTTGGCGTGATGGCTTCGTTGTCTTTGGTCTCCAGAGACACAAATGTAAGTGGCCGTGCGTTAATGATAAATTCCACTTCGCAAAACGCGCTCCGGAGCCCTTCGTCCGTGAACTTCTTTGTCGGGCATATGGAATACAGTACCTTTTTTATAGAGAGTATGGTATGTCTGGCATGCCGCTTTCGATCTTGCAGTATTGACAAGATCTGCGTACGTTTTTGTACAGAACACGTAGGAATGGCATGTAGTATGCGCCACGGATCCTATTAATGCATGCCTCTTGTGATGTGTGGTGCATCTGCTTATGGTGCCATCCCACTATGAGGCGCGTTATATGGTGCCCATAAGGGAGCACAATTTGTTGTTGGCTGTTGAGATGTTCTGCTCGTCCGCGAATTCGCAGCAGCTTGTTGTCATCTAGGAAGACATTTAAACATATTACTTTTGATTTTGTGTTTATGCATTTATCTCGAGCCAGACTGAGAATGTCTGTTCGAATCTCAGATGATTGTGCGCAGCGTCACAAAATTGTTTGAGCGCGCTGCACCATGTCATGTGATACTTTGTGCGGCGGTGGTGTTTTTCGCACCTTTGCGCGAAGTCGCTCAATGTATAAATGTATGCCGCTAGTGCGCGGTATAGCCTCTCTGCCAGTCGGAGAAGTATTCAGAGTTAAGCAGGGGCTGCAGCGATGAATTTTGTATACAAAATACGCTGTGACGCATTTCAGTTTTTGTTGGTGATAGTCGCAGTGAGGCCACTCAGATGGGTCAAGCTGTAGGTATTTCGGACCGCCAGATACCTTTGTCTCCAGATCCGCCGTGTTAAGGTTAGTTGGCACTCAGTGCCATTGATCAACGCTGGTGTTCTCCAGTACTTCGTCTACTCGATGCTTAACATACTGCTGAAATTTGCGTGGATCCATGCGTAGCCAACTCAAGACCGTTTTGGAGTCAGACCAGTACCAGCTCGAGTTGATTGGCAGCCGTGAGTTACTGAGAATATTCTTGCCCAGCCTTGCTCCGATAACGGCTGCTTGGAGCTCCATCCTGGGGATCGACACCGGACTTAGCGGGGCCACTTTGGCCTTCGAAGATGCGAGACTTAGATATATGGTGCCTCCTTGGCATACTCGAAGATATGAAACAGCTGCGTATGCCACTTCACTGGCGTCCACAAAGGTGTGTAATTGAACGCTGCTTGTATATTTACCTGTTTTAAAGTAGCATCTTGGGATTTTAACAGCGGCGATTGCTGGTAGGCCTTGTTTTCATCGCGTCCATTTGGGGATAAGGTTGTCGGATAACCTCTAGTCCCACTCAATCGAACTCTGCCACACTTCCTGAGATCTATCGTGAAGCATGAAATAAATCCAAGGGGGTCGTACATAGACATGAGCACCTGTAGCAGTTCACGTTTCGTTGGCGGATCATCCTCGCCGAGCACATTGCGCTTTACCCGCGAAAATTTGAATCGGAACACAAATTCGTTGGATGCTGGCAATCAATATAACCCGAGCACCTTTTCGGCGGCTGCGAGTTCAGCCTCCTCCCGTGTGGTTGCGGCCATCTCCAGTTCGCATAGCACCCTTTTTGAATTAGATGACCAGTTGCGTATGATGAAACTGCCCGCTGCGTGGATGATATGCACCTGCGTAGCGGTGACTTCCACCTGTTCTTCGTCTTGGCCGCTGTAGATGAAGTCGTCAACGCAGTGGTAGTCCTTTATGACCTGTGCTGCCATCGGATACAGGCTTTGAAATTGCTCGGCATTTTTATCTCTGATGAAATGCGCAATGAATGGGGCACAATTGATTCCAAATGTCAGAGCTTTCATGAAATCGCTGTGCATGAACATCTGTGGACTTTACTCTGATCTGGTGGAACATTTCAGCTAAATGAGATTAACAAGTCGAAGTGGGGCTTGAGCAAATCAGGACCTCGCAGTATAAAGTCATTTAAGGCACTTCCTCCCGATTGCGCGGCGGCGTCCCATACCATGCGGACTCTTTCTGGCTTGTTTGGATTGACAGTGATGAAAGTGGGCAGGTACCTTGTTCGGAGTAGCCAATTCCTCTGATGGTATTTTGCGTGCGTAGTCCTTTTGAAGAAGGTTGTCCACTTCCTTTTGAATTTGACCTCTCAGCTCAGGTTGTCTGGAGAACTTTCGAAACATACACATTAGGCGTTTAAGTGCGCATGGATAACTGTCACGCAATGTTGTAGCAGTATACTTTCAGGGAAGGGCGACTTGATATCGGCCGTCTTTGAACGCTGCTGATGATTGTAAACTTACCAACGCTTGGGCGTCCTCTGCCCACAGCATCTGCTTCTCTCTAGCTAAGTCCAGGGAAAACGTTTGCTTTATGGCTTCATGCATTTTTGCATCCAGGTGGGTGCAGCCGCACGTATGCACATTTACATGGCCACCTGGGCACTTGTGCCTTGTGCAGCTCTGTAGGGTCCAACCTAGACGCGTTTTTGACGCGATTGGTTGCTCCCACGCTCCTTCTCGCACATTGAGGGGCACGGCTAGATGCCAGATGCTTGCACCGATGAGTATGGTTGGCCGCGCGTTGCAATACGACTCTATTGGCAGCCCCGCCAAATAGGGGTACCTTTGAGCGAGCACACGCATGTCGATTGATTGCGCAGGCAGATTGAGGCTTTCCACGCTGTGCACGTCCTGCAGCGAGAACCTCAGACCGGTGCGGACGTTGGATATCTGGAGCGTGGCTCGCTCGGATGTATCTTCCGTGCGTGTCGTATCGTCGGTCCACTTCAGGCACAGTGGCTGATTAAGGCCTTTGATGTTGAGCTGCTTGAAGATCTTCTTCTCGATGAGTGTCACTGACGAGTCCTCATCTAGAAAGGAAAATGTATTAAATGAGTTGTTCTTCATATGAATGCGAATTGGTACAATACGGAAATTTTTCTGCTCTGAATCCCGTTTGATATGAATGTGTCCGTTTTTCTTGTATGGTACATTCTTAGCTTTGTTAGGTCATTGCGCATCGATTAGCGACGGGCAATTTCATTTTTTCCGCTGTTCGTCATGGATCAGGGGCAAACCCTTTTGAGGTGACATTGTTTGTGATGACGGTTCAGGCAATTATGGCATAGCTTCTCTGTGCGTATGACCTGTAATTTTTCCTCGAAATGAAATGAAGGTTTGCCGTCTTTGTGTTGTAGAGCGGCGTTGCAACTTGGCTGGCAGCCTCAGCGATGCCGAACAGCCATTAACTGAACATCTGCACTGATGGTTTTTTGTCATCCTTGGGGTGCATAGCCCATTGCAGCATCAGTTGTGTGGCCAGCTTGTCCACTAGCTCTTGTACGAGCGTTGGGTTGTTCATGTGGTCCTTCATTTCACATGCCTCCATAGTTGAGTAAATGTTACCAAGTGCGTATTCAATGAGTGGCTCCAACTTATATTTGACCGGTGATTGCTGACTCACCTTCGCGAGCACTGAATGGAGAATGTGCTCTGGGCGGCCAAAACACATTTTTAAAGTTCTAATAATTTCCGGTACTATTGCCGGCAGAAAAAGCTTACTTTGAACCATATCCCTCGCCTTACCCTTTAGGCTACTCTGTAGGCGCATGAGGTTCTCGGCGTGAGTGTAGCCGGCGATCTTCGTACTGGTTTGGAAGATGCTGTAGAATAACGGCCAGCTTTGCGAGTTGCCGTCGAACCGTGGCAGCTCTCGGGGTATTTCCTGGCGGGCAGCAATTTGAGCAACGCTTGGCACGCCATGTTGCATAGCACCATTCACTTGTTTTTTTGGATCTATTTGTGGATTATTTCCTTGGCGATTATTAGTGGTGTCCTGCTCTAAGTCAGGCTGTTGCCAATCGTACAGATCACGTGTTGTTGGGGTATTGTTCGCCATCGTTATGGTTGTTGTTGTCGTGTACGCTGAAACTGCAGTCTTGGCTGTACCCAACGATTGCACTTCGTATCCGATGTTGAGTCCCAAACCAGTTAGCGAGTCCCTGGTAGCCGGTGATAAAGACGCTTGCAGCTGTACTGCTTGCTGTTGTGGATTTGCCTTTTGCTGCGGGCGGCCTGTCGTAGTTTTCACGGCGGCAGCACTGTACTATTGGTCCATTATCCGCCTGCAAGCACCTTTTGCAGTGATATACTCCACTTTAAATATCTTCGTCTGGCAATTTCGTTACACTTTTTAACCCCAAACCACGTGGTATTTCTCTCTCACGTGTTAGTGACCAGTTACGCAATAGTCAGACTGAGATTGCTTTGGACTTATTTTATAGAATGTTGAGCCCAGCGCAGGCGGACGACCATCTATCAGCTATTAAAAACTCTTTTTATTTAAATTTTCCTTTATTAACTCTATTACGCGTAGAGGTTTAAGGCGAGAGTCTACAGACGAGAGCTGAAGGCGAGAGCTGTAAAATAAGTCGTGCCGGTGCTCGCAGCCAAACTGACCCGCTTACAGATCAAGCGGTACTTTACCAGCATCTGCGAAAACAAACGTGATCAAAAGGGAATGCACAAATGGCCTACAGTTCGGCATATTAGTGACCGACCTCTATAAATGCCTCTTCGCATTATACGTCAGCTTTCCGCGGCAACACTAAGTATTCGACGTTTTCCTTGAAAAACTTGGTTTTTTCTTGAGAGACTCTCATGCTAGCGTCGCTTAGGCACTTTAGTACTGTATCGATGTGCTTAACATGTTCGGTTACATTTTCAGAGAAAATTATTACGTCGTCTACAGAAACGTAACATATTTTCCCAATTTGTTTTCTTAGTACGTCGTCTATAGCTCTTTAAAAATTGCATCGCGCATTTTTTAACCCGAAGGATAGGCGACAGAATTCTTATTTTCCGCCGTTTACCGAAAATGACGTTTTTTCGCGGTCTTGTTCCGCAAGATTTTGTGGTACCCCGACTTTAAGTCCAGGGTTGTGAAAAATTTTGCCTTTCCCAGGTGGGCTAGAATCATGGGAATGCATTGCATTGGGTATCGGTGGGCAATAGTTCGCTCATTCAGTTTCCTTAAGCTGATTACCAACCGTTTATTTTTGTTCCTTTCTTGTCGACAACCCATGTCAGGCTGTTATACGGGGATCTTGATGGCCCAATTATACCGTCTTTCAGTAATTGTTTGATTTCGTCATTTACGAAATTTCCCACTCCCATAAATTGTAGGTACAACTTTGAATATACCGGTTCGTTGTCTACCGTACGAATAGTGGCGACGACTGAAGTGTTAAAAGGCAATGCCTCGCTAGAAGTCGAAAATACCTTTATTCTCTCTAGTATCATCTTTTTGAATTCCTTTTTGACGCAATTGGGTACCACTTTGTCGTTTATAGCTGTGAAGTTTACGCTATCACAGTTGTGGTATCGTAACTTTTCTGATGTATTTTGGTATTCTAGGGTGCTGTTGTGCCGATTTAATGTCACTTCTGCCCACGTTAGCAGGTCAAAGCCTACGATGGTATCAAAAGTACAAAAGTACCGTGTCAAGTAAGAAAAATGAGTAGACTTGCCAAGCAATTTTCATTGGGCATTTACTTTGGATTTTATTGGAGCCATGTATTGAGCTCACAGTAAAAGGGTTATCGACAGGAAATTTGTTATTTAGCTCCTTTATGGCCTTTACATAATTCTTTGCCCATTAATATTTTTAATGTGCTCCTAGCCAACTGTCGTTCAATGACCGGTAGCCCGGATCGTTCGCTAAAAAATTTGCTGACTCATTGCCACATGCCGAGTCGCTATCATCCTCTATATCGTTAACTGCTGCCGTAGCTGCTTTTTCATAACTGTTTTCTTGGCCTGTCATATGTTCAGATGTGTTGTGTCGTTTCTGGGCCGGCACAATATTGGTCTGAGGTTTCCCAAACTCTTCCATGGGCTCTGGAGCTTGACCTTGCTGTTCCCTCTTATTTTGCTCTTGGTTAGCATTGTTATGCTTACGTCTGACAAAATGAGGGTTTCTTTCCTGGTCTCGTTCCTCCCTGTTGTTTTTTCCCTGCCTAAACTGTGAGCGGCTTTTATTGGACTCGGTTGCCTAAGCTCTCTTTTCGATGGCTTTGGCATGCGAAGTCGAAAATATGCTTCGCTCAATACTAGCTTCTGCTTCTCTGTCTAGTGCCAGTGCAGACAGCAAATCTCTCGGCTGTGCCAGGAATACGATCAACTTTAAAGATTTTTTGAGGCCTGAAATAAATGCATGCAATGCATCGCATCTAACTTCTTTGTTGAGCAAGTCGGCCCTATCTTGTTCATGGGACATGATGATCTTATTGGTTACTAGAGCCATTAAGGTTAGGTCGCCTTGTCTAACCATCTTTAGCCTCTGTCTAATTGGCTATTGGCTGATTACCGCCATGACACATATTCGTTTTGGGTACCGTCGGACATTGATTTTATGATATCTAACGGTATTTCACATTTAAAGGCTGGGTTCACAGAAGTTCTTTGATGCGTCTCGATTTAAGGTGTTTCTACACGCAAACGACTTATTTGAACTTGCA
This sequence comes from Drosophila colorata, assembly GCA_035041545.1. Taxonomy (NCBI): domain Eukaryota; kingdom Metazoa; phylum Arthropoda; class Insecta; order Diptera; family Drosophilidae; genus Drosophila; species Drosophila colorata. The sequence goes on from JAWNLD010000654.1 coordinate 124,540, forward strand.
CTGCACTGAGCTGTGATTGGAAATTTTTGTCTTGCTGGGCTAAAGCTTGGTTAACGGCGCTTTCTATAAGAGCCTGCACTTGGTTCACGTACACGATTGTTTCTGTTTGGGTATGAGTGTGGTTATTATTTATGGGGTCTGCTTCCCAACCGTCGTCACTATCGAATTCAACTTGTATCTCCCTCTATGGGCCTGACCAACTCATCAGCGTGTCCCAAAAAGATTATCAATTGACACTTCTCATATGAATAAACTTGTATCTGGTGGCCGATGATTTAAAGTCGGCAAGAGAAGCATATTGTTAACTTAATTTATTTGTATAATTTTTAATCTTAGTTTTGAAAAGAAAAAATGTTTTGGTAGATTTGGGTTTATTTTTGGTTTTAATTTAGTTTTGCACAAAAAAAAAAAATGTTTTGCGGGTATTTATTACTTCTATTTTTATTTGTAAAATAAATTGTATGTGGGATTTTTTATTTATTTTTTATATTTTTTTTTATATTTTTTTTTATATTTTTTTTTATATATTTTTAAAATGTAGCAATCACTTGCTGTTGTCTTATATGTGGATGATTTGTATTTGAAATGAATAAGTTGAGCTTACATTTTTTGTTAGGGTAGTAACTTCTAACTTAAGATTGTATCTTTGTTGGGCGCCAATTACGCTATCGCCTGCGTATGCCGTCACGTCTTCCAGGTGTCGTCGTCGCTGGCGGATGTCGTGGGTATCCAGAAGTAATCGTAAGCTCTCCAATTGTTGGCCGTGTGAAACAACAATAAAATAAATTATATAATTTGCGGCTATGCCGGAGCAATGTATTTAAGAAGCTATGTGCTCTCTTGGACTGAATTCAGAATACAATAATGGTTAGCTAAAGCTAAAGACAATAAAAATGAAAAGCTTAACTCTAAACAACACGCTACAAAGTCATGGTCGGCAAGCCGGCTCAGCATAATCGTAGGCGATAACGAAAACTTTTGCGACATACCAAGAGTATGTGGTTACCGCCGCTGACTGTTGCAGCTAGGGCGCTGAACTCAAGTGTTTGTGTGTCAGCGCGTACTAGGGTTACTTAATAAAAAAGCGCAAGGGTTACTTGTTAACTACTCCCCCCTCAAGATTATGACCGTCCTCGGTCGTACTAAATTTATCGATGGCCTTTTGTATCTCCCGCGAGTCTCGTGCTCGGCTTAGCATTTGGCAAAGGAGTAGAGAGTCACAGGAAACGAGGCTGTGTCCTACACCAGCTGCACACCAGACCTTAGGTGACCCGGCCGACGCAATTTCATCCTTGAACTCCTGGATGGTGTGTTTGTGCGGCAGCGCGTAAGAGGGTTACTTAATAAATAAGCGCGCGGGTAACTTGTTAACTTAGACATCGGTTTTGTTAAATTCTTTTTTTTTTATCGTCTGCCACGTCTATGGCGACTTCAGTGCAGAGCTTAAGATCGCTCACGACGAAAAGAGACAGAAACATTCCTCAAAACGGAGTCCATGAGCGACTTAAGTGCAGCGCAAGGCGCGACGTGAGTAGCTAGAACTTTTGCCTGCCTGAGTAGCATAGTAAAAAAAATCAAATGATCCTCAATTCGGCGCGTCGACGTAACGTCAAATCGGCTGCTTTTCGGCATACAAAACTTGCACACTCGCACAGAAACTTCAGCTGTGACGTCGCGGGTTGAAAAAAAATTTGCAACCTTTTTTCATGCATGTTAATAGGCTGAAAGTTAAGCGAAGTGATGTTTTGGCTGTAGCAAACAACAACACGCGACGTTTGTTTTGATTCTTGGCGTTTGTTTATTCTCATTGAAAAATTTCAGAAGCTGCTGAGCGGACGGGCGAACTGAGATTATTGTACATATTTGCGCACTTTACATATGTGCTGGCATATGAAGCTCAAAATCCCAAGCTAATTTTGGCTGCTTCACATTTTTATATCATGAACCCATTGAAAATGGGTAAAAAAGGTATAATGGTTTTGTGCAAATGTATGTAACAGGCAGAAGGGGGCATCTCAAACCTCATTATATATATATATATATATATATAGATTCTCCTAATTCATACGCAGTACAAGTTTATAATTTTTTTTCGAAATCGTGCTCCGCTTCATTAATATAAAAAAAAATCGATTTAAGACTTGGTTTTCTTGGCATATCTCGGAGACTATAAGAGCTAGAGCCAAATTTAGTTATTTATGTACTCGTAAAGGATACGCAGAATATGAATACTTCGGATTTTGGATACCTCCCCCATTCGCCCCCCATATCAAAACGCTCTAGTCGGGTGCCCCCGACAAGGAGATACCCTAAACCCAGCGGCGAGCTGTCGTTAAGTTTTCTATGTTATTTTGGTTAAACCTGGTTAAATGTACAATATCTATATATTTTTTCCCGTAATAAATCTTTGCAAAGGCACAACATATTTTCCTATGTTGTAATCAAACCTTTATGCCAATAATTTTGGTTTTCTATATTTATGGTATTTAAATATGATTTATATTCAACCTGTTGCCGCCGAAAGCTGACATATAATGCGAAGAGGCATTTACAGAGGTCGGTCACTAAAGCCGCCTAATATGCCGAACTGTAGGGCATTTGTGCATTCCCTTTTGATCACGTTTGTTTTCGCAGATGTTGGTAAAGTACCGCTTGATATGTAAGCGGGTCAGTTTGGCTGCGGACACAAGCACGACTTATTTTACAGCTCTCGCTTTAAGCTCTCGTCTGTAGACTCTCGCCTTAAACCTCTACGCGTAATAGAGTTAATAAAGGAAAATTGAAAATTGAAAATTGTTTTAATAGCAAGCTGATAGATGGTCGTCCGCCCGCGCCGGGCTCAACACAACCGTTTAGGGATTTCTTTGCCTTCGTTAAACGATCTACAGTTTAACAAATAAAAAGCATTTTTAAATGTTAAAATTAAATATGCAGGTGGCATTGCATTGGGTATATTGTAATTAGAAACAGGTAAGATGGCAATAGTCAGGTGTGTGCGTCTAGGAGATACCCTGAACCCAGCGGCGAGCGGCATTTAAATCTCTTTGTATTCATACACAAATTCAGAGAGTCACACATATGAAAATGAATTATTGAATAACTTCTAAACTAAGAGTATGCAGTTTTCAGTGCTTAGTAAGAGCATCCAAATAGTTGTACAAACTAAAGCGCAAGTCGGTATTGTTTGATTTGCTGATTTTTTTTTTTGATATAGGGAACGAATGGGGCAGATATCCAAAATCGGAAATGTTCATATTCTGCGTATCCTTTACGATCACATCTTAAAACAAATTTGGTGATGGTAGCTCTTATAGTTTCCGAGATATACCAAGAAAACCAAGTCTTACAATAGGTTTTTATCGATAATAATGAAACGGAGCAAGATATCGAAAAAAATGATAAACTTGTTCTGCGTATGGTTTAGTAGAATCTAAGGTCGAACAGTTTAGGTCTCTAGCTTTTGTAGTTTCCGAGATCGCTGCGTTCATATAGACGGACATGGCTAAATTGGCTCAGTTCGTCGTCCTGATCAAGAATATACATACTTTATGGGGTCGGAGATGCTTCCTTCTGCCTGTTACATACATTCGCACAAAACCACTATAACCTTTTCACCCATTTTCAATGGGTTCAGGGTATGAAAAGATTATTTTTAAAGCAGACTTCAATCCCATTAGTAACGGATTTTGAAAAAAATGAATATCTGTCAATTTGGGAACCATTCGAGTTGTTTTCGAATTTTTATTTATTTTGTACAGTTCGGCTATAACAGCCCAGCTGATAATACCTTTGGGCATAGCAACATTTTTTGACAGCAAACAATTTCTAAAACTTTTAAATAGTTCTACATAGTCGTACATCATATCAATTATTATTATTATTATTTAATGTATAGGATATAGTTATAAACTATCAATCTAACTATTTGTTAAATAGCACTGGCTGCTATGGCGTTCGGCTAAGACAAACACTACATCCATACACTAGCCTGGGAATTGAACCCGGATCCCTGTTGCTCAGTTGCCTATATGCCTGAGCACTTAGACAACTCATCTACCGCGGACTGCACATCATATTAATAATTTTTCCATTTGAATCAAAAAATTTAAGATCATTGTTTACCGATAATGATTTAAAAAGAGCACGATTTGTAGCTGCCTGATCACTTACAATCGCTCTTACTCTTAGGTCAATCTGACCAAGAACATTCATATTTTCATTAATAATAGCAATTAAATTAGATAGGATCATTCCATTTGCGGTGCAATATTAAGAAAATGTGTACTTCCAGGATTGAACAAGGCCTTTAATTTGTAAAAAAAAGAAAATATTTAGCTGCTTTTGGCCTATCTTTCCGTTGCCATAATTAACAAAGCCATCAATGCTATCTGTTGTTATGTTCTATTCCTATTTTGAGCGACCGTGTATTCCAACAAACACTAATGCACAATTCTTTTCGCTATCTATCAGGTCGTGAACGAGCTTTGAAATATTTTGAAATATTATATTACTTTTGCCTCTTATGTACTACCATTTCTGCAAATGATTTACTTTCTGCGTTTGTTTCTAGAGATATTGTCATGGACTCTGTATATAAATTCTCACTTCTTGACGTCCATATCTCATTATTTTCTTTTAATGTGTTTGCAAATGTCTTTTTTCTTCATGGATATTCTCACATTTCTCAACGAGCTTGTCATATTAACTCTTGAGGTCGAAGTACATTTTTCGCCAATATGTTTCGTTGCTGCAAATTTAACGAGCAAAACAGTTGCCAACGCATGCATATGCAATTTAGCGCCAAACTTAAAACTCATAGTAACGCATACACTAACGAACAATCAAGAAACAAACAATGAAAAGCTACGAAAACATGTAAGCTAACATATAACACTCACATGCGCAATACTGATGTACGAATACATTGTATCAGCACTCTCGTTGCAGCGGTCAACGACTGTAACTGAATACTTTTGTTTTTGTCTGAAGTGTTTCCGTTGTCGCCTACAATTATGCTGAGTCGGCTTGCCGACCATGACCATGCAGCGTGATGTTTATGCTTCAAAATATTGTCTTTAGCTTTAGCTTTATAAATTTTGTATGCAATAAATCAGTTTTGTAGCAAACGTCAAATAATGTACAACATTACTCCGGCACATGCCGTCATCAATTCGCTTATGTCTATTATTCACTTAATTGGCGCCCAACTCGTGGAAAACCGGCGAAAAACATAGACTGTGAAAAGTTAAGCGATTTAACGCTATGAAAATAGAGCTAAAGGCAAAAGCTGTGCCTTACTGTTCATAAAATATTCGGCACATATAGCCATCATCTTCAACACATCGTAGCTCACGCTAAAGTCAGTGCATATATATATTTATATATATATTAATATTTTGTACACCGAAGCCGCTGGAGCTCTTCGGGCAGCGTTGACTGAAGCGAAGGATACAATTCTGGGTGCAGCAAAGTAACTCTAGTAACCCACAGGCTTACAAAAGATCAAACACTTCTGATCGTGCAACGGGTCACAGGCGCCAAACGGTAAACCATACTACCCAGAGCCAAGAAGGTGGGTCTGAGGATTACGGAACTACGGAAAGGAATGCCGAGGCTCAGATAGCTGACGATTCAAATGTAGACTTTGACGCCGTCAATTTTTTAGGGGTAGGTCCCTGCTACCCTTTATCAAGCTAGAAGTAGTGAGGACACAGATGAAAATTCTTATCGACACGGGTGCGGCCAAAAACTACATTCGACCGCACTATGGGCTAAAAGGAGTCCGCCCAGTTGATACCCCGTTAACCATTCACTCCATTCACCATGGCACCACGAAAATTTCAAAGAAATGCTATGTATCAATGTTTGGGAAAAAAGCTAAATTTTTTCTCCTCCCAGATCTCGCAACATTCGATGGGATCATAGGCCACGACATGTTAATCCACGCCCAAAGATCTACGAAAGACGGCATAATCCAGAAGTCAGTCTCCCCTTTTTTATTTTTAATTTTATTTGTAAGGGAGACTCACAGCGACCAAATTGTGGTCTTTTGTGCCAAGGGGCTGCCTATGGGGACGAAGAGACGCTCTCCCTTATGAAGAAGAGCAGATCCTTTGTCGAGGAATTTCTGATCTGTGCTGGAGTAACAAATTCTCTGATAAGATAATTCCTCCTATTCCAAATAATGGCTGGGCAATCACATAAAATGTGCTTTGTTGTCTCGTCATCATATCTGCACAGTCTACACTCTGTGTCAGGGGATAGGCGCATATTGTGGAGGTGATACTTGACTTTGTAGTGTCCCGTGACCAGTAGATTCTCCTCTCCTTCTTTGACCAGTTCCTCTTTCAACTCTTTGGCAGAGAGCCAGCTTAACCCATAAAAGGGTTCAGGTCCAAGAAGAGGGGTTGCGGAACCAGCCCTAGCTCGAGGTAATCCTCCACGAGGAAAGAGCTTGAATGGCTGCTTGGCTATCTGAAAAGATATTTATGGTGGATCCTCTTATCCCCTTGTCGAGGATATGTCTGGAGCAGGACTCAATGGCGTGGATCTCAGATTGAAAAACACTGGGTCAGGTACCCATTGCAATCGAGATTTTGGTGTTGGGTCCTGTGATCCCCGCACCAACCCTTGATTTGTTTTTGATTCGTCTGTGAACCACTGCAGGTTCATGCGATCATTGCAAGGGTTGCCATCATCCCACTACGGTCTGGAATAAGGGTACTAAATTTCGCACCGAAGAAAAGTTCCGTGGTCTTAAGATCCATTCTGTCGCAGATCCCTAAGCCAGGAATAGTTTTTACTAGACTAGCATGACCTATGTCTGCTGCTAGCAACCCATTTGTGAGATTAATCCTCAGAAGGCTCAAAGCAATCTTCTTTAGTTCCAGTTAAGTCTCTTATCCAGATTAACACCGAGATATTTAACCTCACTGGAGAGCTCGACGGGTGTCCCACCGATGTAGAGCTGACCGACATCGATGTTGTACCGTTTCGTGAAGGGAACGATATGTGTGGGTTGATATTGAGACCCACATCTGTGCACCAACTTAAGGCCGTGTTGAGTGCCGTTTGCATCAATTCGGTGATGGTTTTGGGTGAACTTTCCAGAGACTATTATTGCCAGGTCATCTGCATACTCTATGGTATCGATGCCTAGCTCCGTTAGTTTCAGCAGTAGTTTATCTATCACTAGGGACCAAAGAAGGGGAGACAGAACCCCGCCCTGTGGACATCCCCTTCCCCTTGCACAGCTGTTTGCTGACGGCAAGATCTCCCCTTACAACAACCCCATTTGGGTGTTTGATAAAAAAGGCATTGACGAAGTGGGCAACGGAAATAAGCGACTAGTCATGGACTTTCTCAGACTTAATGAGAAAACTGTGTCCGACAAATATACTATGCCCAATATTTCAATGATCTTGGGAAATTTTAGGAGTGCGAAGTATTTCACGACGCTCGGTCTTAAATCTGGTTACCAACAGATTACCCTTGCAGAGAGAGATCGTGAGTAAACTTCCTTCTCGGTAAACGGAGTGTAGTATGCATTCCGTCGGCTTCCTTTTGGCCTGAAAAACGCTGCCAGTATATTCCAAAGAACCATCAACGACGTCCTTCGAGAGCAGATATGTAAATCATGCTACGTCAAGCACGTTTACTGGGTACTGCGCAGCCTTTATAACGCTAACATGAGAGTTTCTTAGGAGAAGTCACGTTTCTTTAGTGCCACACATGACTCATATGATTTAAAAATTGCTCTATCTGGTGATTTGAGAATCTTTGCTGTAGACTCGGACACACACAGGGCTATTAGGCGGAAACTTACGGAGGTCAGGGTGCAGTGCGCAATCTGGCCGCATCAACTCCAAAAAGACAGATTGAAAATACTTTCTCGTCTCAGGGCCATTTCGTGGCAAACATGTTCAACCCCTCCACTAGGGTGCGCATCCGACCCGGCAGCTCTGCTGACCTAACTGACGCGACAGGCCAAAACATTTAGTTTGTCGACCTTAAGCAGGCCGTAAACAACAAGGATGCGCTTCAAATCAGCAGAGTTGGTCGTCAGCGTGGCGTGTTTGAGCTTCCATGAAAAAACAAAAGCTTGCGTCAGTGTTATCGGTGCTACGAATTCGACCACACTCAAACTGTGGCGGCAACCATGTAGCCACCTTCAAATGCTACAGGATTTACCAAAAGAGGATTCAAGCTCACCCAACAGCTATCAACACGTACGCAGAGGCCAGTTGCGGACAGGATGCGTCTCTGGGAAGCTTACTGCAGAGCCTGCAGCAGGCAATCAGTGCGCTGATTGCATGAGTGCAGTACATCCTCGCCAGCATCGATGAGCTGGTAACACTGCAAGTCTTACAACAGCTCATAAACGCTCGACGCATATAATGGCCTCCTCTCGCCTCGGATTATGGCATATGGCAGCATAATTCCAAATGCTAACGAGCTGAAGCTATTTCTTGGAAAGCTCGAGATCGACATCATGCTCATCTCGGAAACCTTCTTTCACCCAGGGCTGTACCTCTCCATCGAAGGCTTTACATGCTACAGAGCGGACCAACCATGTGGGCGCCCCAGAGGCTGCGCGGCTGTCCTGGTCAAACAGGATATCGTCCACAACCATCTGCTGTCACCACGCAGCAATAGTGCAAACGGCTATTGGCGAGGTCCTCGTTGGTGCTGCCTATCTACCACCCACACTCGCATGGAAAAGCCAGGGCTTCGACACCCTATTAGGACAAATGGGCCAAAAATACATAGTTGGAGGAGACTTTAACGCGAAACACAGGCTATGGGGTAACTATAGATCAAACTCAACAGGCTGCGCTCTATACGAGGCGGGTGCTTGCCACAGGTAGTCCAACACAATACCCTTATAACACGAGTAGCGCCCGTCATGCCTCGACTTTAATTAAATTTATATAAAAGCATCCCCAGCAACCTCCTTGCAGTAAGTGATGTGCTCGACCTCTCTTCGTTCTCCCTGGCTCTGATATCCGTCGGTTCAACCGCAATGAATCTCTCAACCTCAACACCGAGATCGAATTAGCGGTGGACATCGAGGATGCTATCCAATTCCTTTTGGAGAAACTAAAAACGGCGGACTCAAGTGTTGCGCCCGCACACACGAGTCCATCGAGTGCTAAGCTCACTAACGCTCACGCCAGTACTTGATGGCCTCCTTGCCCTCAAGAAGTGCTTCAGGAGGGAATATATCTGCACAAACGACCCAAGAATTGACCGGATATACTGCACGATTGTAAACAGAGTCAGTAAGTAGTCTCGCCACTCTGAGAACAGAAGCAATGGATAGACTCATGGAGAAAGCAACGCCCGATGAATCCTCAAACTTTGCGCTTTGCAGGCTCACCAGACCCTGCTAACGACAGGCTGCACCAAAATATCCCATCCTAAAGCTAAACGGCTCCTGGGCAAGATCTCCACAGGACAGAGCTGAGGCTTTCGCAGCAAACTTAGAAGAGCGCTTTCAACCGTTCGAGACAGCGTCAACAAGGAGGATCCAACTCGTCTTTGAAAGCCTCGAGGCGCCGCTTCCAATGTCACGTACTGTGGCGCTAATCACGCTTCCCCATGAAGCGGTGCATTTTTTGGTGCTGATATTTAACGCAGTTCTACGCCTTGGTCACTTTCCCGTCGCCTGGAAAAAGGATATAATAGTTATGTTGCACAAGAGCGGCAAACCGCCGGAAGCCCTTGAGAGCTAGAGATCCATCAGCCTCCCCCAGCATTTGGAAAATTGTTCGATTGCTGCATCCTGAAAAGGATCTTGGACACCCCAGCTGTAAATCGAGCCATACCTGAGTTCCAGTTTGGCTTTCGAATAAGACTCCACCGAGTGGTCAACGTCACTCTGGATCGTAGCCGCCTACCTGGACATTCAGCAGACCTTCGACAGGGTGTGGGATGATAGATTGCTACATAAAATCAAAGGAATGCTAAACCCACAGCTGTACCACGTCGTCAAGAGCTTCCTAACCTGCAGAACCTTTCAGGTCATCCAGGGTGGACTCGCATCTCAAACAAAACAAATCCGTGCTGGGGTGCCTCAGGGTTCTGGGCCCAACGCTTTATAGCCTGTACACTCACGACATGCCCACCACCTCCGACATCCCCATCGAGGATCAGCAGGAACTTTTTGTTGCCACTTTTGCTGACGACACGGCCGTTCTAGCCAGAAGCCAGTGCGTGTACGAGGCAACGGGTGTACTGCAGGAGTACGTAAAGAAGTTCGAGAACTGGGCCTGCAGATGGAATATAGCGATCAACCCACAGAAAAGCGCTTCGGTTGGCCACACCTGGACACCTCCCTTGGACTGTTGCTGCACGGTGAGCTCCTTTAGCAAAAGCAGGACTTCAAGTATCTTGCTGACACATTGGATAAGAGGCTCACTTTCAAGAAGCGTGTCTCGTCGGTAGCAGGGCTCCTCTATGCTAAAATAGGACGTATGAATTGGCTCCTAAGTCAGCACAACAAGATAATTCTGGCTCCAGTGTGGCGGTACTGCGGGCAAGTCTATGGAATCGCTGCCAACATTTATTCACCGCGTTATTCAGACCAAATTCCTCAGAAGGGTGACAGGCGCTGAATGGTATATCCGCCCGCGTGAAATCGCTAAGGACCTGTGTGTCCCATTATTTGGTGACGTGATTAACGAGCAGGCGTCTTATCATATAAATAAAATTGATGGGCACCCAAACAGACTGCCCAGAGACATATTAAAAGTACGCAATAGACAAGGAGTTAGGGCTAAGCGGTGGCTCAAGAGGGTCCACCCAACTGAGCTCCCAGATCGAAGCTTCTAGCATCCCACCTTTTTTCTCTCTTTTAGTTTATTATAACAACAACTTGACTGAAAACCAAAATAACAAAACGTGAAATATAAATACTAGTATTGAATTGTTATGTACTAAGTTACACCGCTCTAATTGTTATGTTTTTAGATATATATGTATATTTTTGTACGCCTTAAAAAACCAAAATTTGTTCTATGTTGGTTTAAGCTGCTAAATTAGTAACAGTAAGCCAATTAATGTTCAATGTTCAATTTAAATAAAAGCCAAAAATGTTAAAATAAAAAACAAGTAAGATGGCTCTAGTCGGGAGTTCCTGACCAGCAGATACATTGAACCCAGCGCCGAGCCGTCGTTACATGAATTTAATTAAATCCCTCTGCATTTATACACAGTAAAATAAAATACAACTATATAATTAAAATTAATTATTGCAGATTTGCAGACAAGTTTGAGTATGCCGAATAGGAAACTATATATATATTTAATGTTGGTTGCAGTTGATCTGCGAAAGCTTTTCGAGTCGGAGTCGCTCGTCCGTGCGTCATCCTACCACGCTGGCCGCTCTGTTTGGGCGCTGTCAGACTTCATCGCGTTGTTACTGATAATAATGAGTTCTTCGTCCATCTGTGGAATAAAAACCTGGAAATTACTGTTCCTAGTACAAGAGTTCTTCGTTAGGAGACCCAAACTACTTGGTTAATGGCGTTACGACGTTCGCGAATTATATTAAAGTGGCCTTGTACTTGGGTAACCTGTTTCCCTGCGGGATCTTTTGATGGTACCACGCCGGCATCAAACTTCTCCGTTTATAAGGGTTTCAGGTGGGTGATATTTGTAATCTTATTCTTGCGATCACTGCCTTAGCCAAACGTACGATATTCTGGGACACGAAATTATAGACGCGACACTGTCTATCGTATTTTGCCGTTAACTTTGCTGAGAACCGCTCAGCAGTTTTTGATTCTGGTTTTGCCGCAGGAGCACCACCGAGTTAGGTGGCGGTCGCCACTCTCTTTGCCGCAGATTATATAACCTCCCCTGAACTTTAGAGGCATGTCCCAGATTGTTCTTTACTATGTGGAATCAACACAGTTAGTTTGAATCTAGGCATTCAAAACTTGCCATGCCTACCTAATATCGCGGCCGTAGACCACGCGCTTTGCTCTACTGTGCACCAGCAATATATAAAAATATGACCCGGCTCAACATAAAAAGAAAATGCTCGCCTATTGTCATGCACGCTGGGGCGTAAATCTGCTATCTCTCTCTGCGTCTCTCTGCGCAAGGGGCGAAGAATCAAATTAATAATCTTTAAATGTTTTGTAGTGTTAGTGTACGGCTACTTGGAACTTTAATCTAATAAGGACTATATGCTTCGACACGGACTCTCTTTATACACTTCGCTCTTACAAGGACACTTGAAAGTACCTTCTGTTTTTATTCTCCTTAATATCTCTTTATTAATCCCAGCGTCGGGGCTGCCCAATGTTAATTAATTATTGGCGACTTAGTCAAGCTTAGAGACACTCACGTTTTCTCTAATGCCCTGATTATTGACTGATAGCCAGTGTTGTCGAAGGCCCTTACGTCGTCTAGGAAGGAGCACAAAGCACTTTCCTTTCATGCCTTTTCAATCTACTGACTATCTGATGTAGAGCGACCTCTGTCGATCTGCCTTTGATGTAGGCAAAATGTGTATGGTGCAGGAAATTGGTATCTTTTAGATGACCCTCTGGCCAATACCTTTTGCAATGTCGCTGCTTCTGGAATTGACTCCACACTTTCGCAGTAGGTGCACCAGGTATCGCGTTTGGCGCGTCTAATGTTCTTATTATACTCAGTCAGCGCGCATCTGTATGTGTCCTACGAGTCTCCATTTGACTTGGCCTAGTTGAAGAGCCGACTGACCTCCTTTCTTTGATTGCCAGGCATTCGCTCCACCAGGGAACCTCACGTTTCGCTTGATGGGGTCTTAGGGCCGCACTATCATGGTAGGAGGTTAAAAGAACATCTTGAAGTTGTCTTGACGCAAATTCTATCTCCCTCGTGCAGTTAAAGGTGGCAGCAGGTTGATCAACTTTCGAAGCCGCTAAGGCTTTGAACAACTCACAATTGTAGCACCTCTTCGGTCATGAATCCTTCGGCATATGCTGTTCCACCTTGGATTGGAGTAATTTTCTGAAGAGTTGTCTTCTCTTTGCCTCATTACCATTAGTCAGCAGCCTTGGCAGAGACATGATCATGCCAACGATCTGCTTCCAGCCGCCCCCACGAGGAGAATATAGTCGAACTTCTAACAGTGTATGCAGATACGGCAAGTAATTCAAGTAATAACTACACGTACTTCCCTTGCACACTAGTTAGCTGACGGTCATCTTAAAACTATAATAAACTATAAATTTAACTGCGATCTAGATCGCCTCTTACGACTACTCATGCGATTAATTCGTGCATTCAAAAATTGGCCTCAAACTCCAATATGGTAATTTCGGAAAATTGTCCAACAAATATTTATGAAGTCATTGTAAAATTTTCATATAGATCTTCGAAATTGAGTTTGAATCCGAACGGATGCAAAAACAAACAAAAAAATATAAACAAAAAAAAACTTTATATTTCTCACCGTTTTCTGGGCTTGGGGATCGAATTTTTTAAAATCCAGTCTTAGTACTCACTTTTGTACTAAGACGAAACTACTGTGAAAATTAGCTTTCTAACTCTTATGGATTGGGCCATGCGTTGATATACTATCACTATCACCAATGTTGACAACCAGATTTATATATATAGATGCCTGTTGTTATACTCGTTCACAACGTGAGCTGGTATATTTGGTTTGTCCAATGTGAGTCAGGCTGTCCGTCTGTCTGAATGAACGCAACTTTTTTCGGCGCTATTGACTTGAAGTTATCTGCTTCAGACAAAGTGTTAAGATTGTTTTGCCACGCCCACTCGGAGGCTGGCAAGTCGATAACATATCGATAAATCTCAAATCGCAAAACGATTAAGGATGAAAATTCTAAAGCTAACCTCCTCCAAAAATTGTGACCTTGACATCCCAGCCACGCCCGCTAAAACGCCCCGAGCGCCCCGCGTACAAAAAACGGAAATGCCCATATTTCCCACAGTTTTTGAGCTAGAGTTACAATATTAAGCATATATATTAATAGAGAGCTTCCCCAAACATTACATAAAAAAATTTCCGGTCGCGCCCTCTTCCGCACCCGTAATTGCAAAAATGTATATAGCTGAAAGCACAAACCTGTAACTCGTCTATGCTTCCCACAATTTAAAAGCTAGAGGACAAAATTTGGTATGAAGATTGCTAGTGACCTCCCCTCTAGAACGAACCCCAGCCACCCCGGACCCACGAATCGCGAAAGCCTATATCTTCCACAGTTTTAGAGCTAGAGTCCCCATATTTGAAATGTTGATTACTGGTTACCCCGTTTAAAGATCCTTAACAAAATTCCGCCCACACCCAGTGGAGACGTGGCATTTTGATGAAATCGATGTATCTCCCTTAGTTGAAAAGCTAGAGACATACATTTTCAGGTCGATTAACAATGACTTCCTCTGAAGATCGCACAAAAATTTGTTGGTTACGCCCACTGGGGGCGTGTCAAATCGATAAAATCGATGTATTTGCTTTGGTTTTAAAGCTATCGTCTGTTCGAATGATCGGCTAGAGACTTGAAACTCGGAATATATACTTTTAGTTTTCTGCTTTAGACAAAGTGCTAAGATGTTTGTGCCACGCCCAATAGGAGGCTGGAATTTCAATAAAATGTCAATATACCTCCAATCGCCAATCGATAAAATGAATATTTCCCACATTTTTAAAGCAACAATCACCACATTTGGTATGTAGATTGCTGGCAATCTCCTCCCGTAAAAGCTTTGACTTTCCGGTCACGCCCACTTAAACAACCGCCAGCGGCCCCACTCAAAAAATCGGAAATGCCTATATTTGCCACGGTGTTTGAGCTAGAGCCACCATATTACTGGAAAGCTCCCCCAAAGTCACAGAAAAATTTTTCCGACGCGCGTCCATCCCGCCCCCGTAATCGCAAAGCCGTGAAAATTCGTATCTTCCACAATTTTAGAGGTTGAGTCAATAAATTTATTAAAAAATTTTCTATAGAGCCAAAAAGTTTCAAATTACAAAAATAAAATTTTTCTGCAGCTTTCTTACTTGTTTTAGTTGACTTGGCGCATTTGGAGGACAATTTTCCAAAATATTAAAACGACGTTGCTTATATAATCTTATGTGAACCTTTGAAAATGAGTTTGAAGTTAATCAGATGAAAAATAAAAAAGTTGAAACTGTTAGTTCTTGTTGATCATATAAAGTGACTGAAAACTAATGTACAGAGCTGTACGCAGGCAGTCTGCGTCACGTTTGATTCAAACTTACTTAACAGGAGAGTGTCTCTCGAGCAACCACACATACATACATTCAAACTTGTATGCAGTACAGATACGTTGCTGTTTAACATACTCTCAACACTCCTTCTCAACGTACTATGTTACTTTATAACAACAAGTTGATACAGTTATGCAAGTCTAATAGGTTTTATACACCGGGCTTAACAGAGTCTATTAAAGCCGGAACTGAAAAACTTGTTTACACCAGCCACTACCGCAATTGCAGTGAGTGAACTGAGTGAAGCTGATCGCTATAACACTGCGTGTCCGCGTAAATTAAAGCTGTAGAAAAAATTCAAATTGTGAGTATTTTTAAAGTGGAAGATCAAATCGTGGCCCTGCTTTCTGCCGGCTGACATCAAGGATGAGGAGACACTTGCTGTTATTATGCATCTTTCGGAGGTACGTCTTATCACAGCAATGCCAAACACTTTAATTACGTCGTTGTTGGCTGATGCTGGTAAAGAGGTGAAGCAATATGTAAGTAAATAAAACATACATAGATAATCATAATAACACGTATATTTAAAGGAACGCTTTGATCACTTCGAATGCTTCAGTATTAGTGATGTTTAAAAAATCTAAATACCGATGTATCGATGTTAACAGCCGCGATTTTTTTCCAATTTTAACTCGGTAATCTTTTTTTTTTCGATGGGCACATCAAATCGATTTCCAAAGGCCTATAACAACGAAACTATAATGAATTAAATATACATTTTGGTACCATTCGAAAATGTTAGATATGTATTTTAATAAGGAATTTAATTTCTTATTAATTTCTTATATTAATACCTTAAAAATTCGAAAACAAAAAAATACCTACAAATTAATATTAATATTTTTATTATTTTGTCTACAACTGATTTAAGGCGATTGTGCATCGATGCCACCTGCTTTTGAATTACAAATGGTGTAATATTCTGCCATTCAGTGAGCAACGCATTTTTTAGGTCGTTTTCATTGGAAATATTGTGATTTCGACTGTTATTGTCCAATATCGACCAACAATTTTCAATCACAGTAAGGTCTGGGGACTGGGCTAGCGTAGTCATCTAGTGAGGACAGTTATAAATCAACTAGGCCTGAACTATTCCCACTTAGTGTATGGGTCGTTATCCTGATAAAATCAAATATTCGACCGCACGGCTAGATTTTGGGCACTGGGCAGCAAATTTTCTTTTAAAATGTGAAGATAATTGTCTTTGTCCATCCTACTCTCAATAAAAGCTAACATTCCCCTACCAGAAGTCGACATGCAGGCCCAAGCAATGACGCTGCTAACGCCATACTTTTCTGTTGCCTTCAAGTTTTCTTTTCTGAGTTCAGTATTCGGTTTCTGCCGAACGTAGGACTTGCATTGGGATCAAAAATTGTTAAATCATGTCTCATATACGAATATTACTGATTTTCAATACTCTAGGGCCTTTAAAACGTGTTCACTTTCGAAGTTCAGTCTGGAATGTCTGTTCTTTGCACTGATGAAAGGTTTTTGTGACCTACTCGGGCATTAGAATCATTTTCGTATAGTAACCACCGGATAATTTATACTCTATACTGTTTGCTAAGGCTTTCTTCAACTTCGGATGCAGGTTTGAGTTGAAGGTCGGGAGATTGCCCTTATTTTCCGTACATTATTCGGATTGTCAGTCTTGTTGAAAATTGAGATCGGGACCCTCCTGCCTTTATTATGCACCCGATTACAAAGCGCTCAATGATTGTTTGTACCGTAGACCATTTCTGCAATTTTTTTTTGGGAGCGACCGGCTTACCGTTGCTTTATAGCCAATTCTTGTTGTTCAATTGTTGTTTGAAAACCCATTTTAATTATTTACGCGACTGGACACTCCAAGTAAGGAAATCTGATTAAAATTCTTGTAAAAAGGAGAATAGCAGAAGAGTAAAAGCATACAAATAAAAATCACAGTCAGATTGGCCAACATTTAAGTACCGCTGCACACAGAAGTGACTGCATAAAATTAGCTGTGAGTTTAGATTTTGATGCGGGGCTTATGTTTTTAAACATTGATTTGAATTTTACATTCGCTGAACATGCAACTACAAAACTACATTTCAATTTCAACATTCTACTTATCAGTTTAGAAGTTAGAGGGTGTTAAAAAAAAGTTAGCACTGCATAAAATGAGCTGTGAGCCACTGTATACATATACAAGAGGAAATCCTCTTTGTAACTGTATCCAACCTGTCACTGAGCTCTCAAAACATATTTTTGAGGTGTAAAGCCTTTGAACTTCCGCAAATTTTGGTATTTTTTTGATTTGTTTCCACGTCGATGGCGATTATCCATACGGTCCAATTTTTGCTCTTGAATAATATACTAATTGTATTGCTTAATTATTCACTACACATACATATGAATATTTTCTTTTGAATGTGTCGATCTTCGCTTTCACCTCACTTGGCAGCACTTCTACGCCCAGTGTGTCCAATCTCCATATACAAGAACTGGTAAATGTTAACAGTTAAAATCGAAATGCAACCCTGCTAATATTTCCACAGCAGCAGCCACAGCGGTGATACACACAAACCACGTGTATTTCTTAAGGGGCAAAAGCAGCAATTGCGAAATCACACTGCAGTTGCGGTAGTGACGCCGGTCTAAACAGCCTTTAACATTGAAATACATTTTTCATGCTTAACTCTAATTATATTTATAGTTAGTACTTCAGATATCATTATTACTATTATTATTTGTAAGGGAGTCTCACAACAAAGATTTTAGTGACACAGCGACCAAATTGCGGTCCTTTGTGCCAAGGGGCTCCCCATGGGGACGAAGAGACGCTCTGTCTCCCTTATGAAGGAGAGCAAATCCCTTGTCGAGAAATTTCTGATCCGTGCTGGAGTAACATATTCTCTGCATAGATACTTCCTCCTACTCCAAATAATGGCTGGGCAATCACAAAATGTGCATTGTTGTCTCGTCATCCTCTCTGCAGAGTCTAAGCTCTGTGTCAGGGGATAGGTGCATTTTGTGAAGGTAATACTTGACTGTGTGGTGTCCCGTGAGACAGAAAACCAAGAGCCGTAGTTCCACCCTTGAACGATTTTTCGTCTTTCTACCTATATGTTGGCTGACCAGCACTTTAGCTTGTCGTAACCCAGGTCTCGATGATCAGTAGATTCCCCTCTCCTTCTTTGAACATTCTTCTCTTAACTCTTTGACAGAGGCCCAGCTTAACCTACAAAAGGGTTCAGGTCTAAGAAGGTAGGTTGCGGAACCGGCCTTAGCCATTCCGTCCGCAACTTCGTTCCGGAATGCCCTGGGACCCAACAAAGTGTGTCCCGGTTTCTATGTGAGAGTTCCTGGAAACAATTCTATCTATCCGCATCCAGTCTCCTCCATGAGGAAAGAGCTTGAATGGCTGCTTGGCTATCTGAAAAGATATTTAGATAAGGCTCAAAGAAGTTAGGTTCCTTATTGTCAAATGCAGTGGCTTCAGTCCTAAGACTGTCTCCAGTGCTCCAGTAGGACATGTACGCATGACGAGACTGCCTTTTCAATCTTACTGACTATCTGATGTCGAATTGTGTATAGTGCAGGGGATTGGTATCTTGATATGCAAGTCCAACAGACGTTCTGCGGTTTTAAGCAGAAAGGATGTACGGCTAATTGGTCTATACGACTTAGGTTGATCCAAGGGACGGTTCTCTTGCTTGGGAATAAAAACCACATTTACCTCCCTCCAAGATAGCGGAATGAACCCCCAAGTGAAGCTCGCCCTAAGTATATCTTCTAGGTTGTGTTGCAGCAGGGCCTCCCGATATTTTGAAGGGAGCGAATGATTTAATGGCCTGACCTTGTCGAAGATAATACCCGAAGATAATACCCGACTGACTGCAACCTCGTCTAGCTGTTGGTTCAGTATCGTCATCATTACAGGGATTTTCCGGATTTATAACAGAATCAGGGAAATGCACCTGAAGCAGTAGCTCTAGCGATTCTCGTCGATCCTGTGTGTAAAAACCATCTGTTCTTTTGAGGAGCCTCACACCATTAGATGACCCTCTGGCCAATACCTTTTGCAATCTCACTGCTTCTGGAAGTGACTCCACACTTTCGCAGTAGGTGCGTCAGGTATCGCGTTTGGCGCGTCTAATGTTCTTATTATACTCAGTGAGCGCGCATCTGTATGTATCCCATAAGTCTCTACTTGACTTGGCCCTGTTCAAGAACCGCCTGACTTTTTTCCTTTGAATTGCCAGGCCTTCGCTCCACCAGGGAACCTAAATCGGACAAAGAATTGCTAACCAGAGTGAGGTCTAGTACCTCTTCTCTGATAGCGTTTATAAAAGTGGGTTTGCACCCTCTATTTGATACATCGAATTGACTACACAAAAGATATTCAAGACACATAATTTGTTGACATTACTATTATCCAGACTGCCAATGACTAGCTGTTTGTTCGTCCATCGGCAGAGGTCGACGAGCCGCTGAACCTCCGTCGGCGGTGCGTCGTCGGTGTCGCCAGGGAAATATGCAGACGCCACTACAATGTCCTTCGCTCCTTCTGCCGTAGCCACCGCAATGGTTGACGAAACTAGGTCCCCTGAGATAAAGTTTGTTAGAAGAAAGTGCCTTACGCTTTTATCCAGAAGGATAGCTGCGCGAGGCGCTCCACCCAATCAGTCATATAACAACTTACATAAGTCGCAACATAATCCTCGGACTTGGCCACCAATCAACCATGGTTCTTGGAGGAGAGCTATGTTGATGTTGTCCTCGGCGAAAATTCTCCACATGGTGGCCGACGCTCCTCCAGCGTGGTGCAGGTTCGCCTGAAGCTTCTTGATTGTGCTTCTTTCACCATCATGGAGTCAACCGCTTTTGCCTTGTCGGGAGTCCTTCCCATGAACACCCTTCGGTAGCTTGGACGCTTTGTACCTCATTGTACTTTGCACCTTGCTAGCTGCCATGTGCTGCTGAGGCCCCTGTTTGCTTGCGATAGAGATCCGGCAGCGGACCGCTCCCCTAGCGAGACTAGCGCCTCTGCTAGCTAAGGCGACCACGACCTGCCTTGATTGCAAAGCTGCCGCACCGGGAGCCTGATCACAGGTCCGCTCGACACCGCTCGCCATCCGACTGTACGATGGCGCAGTCGACTTTGAATGGGTATTTTTCGGTTTTTTAGACAAACCAAGCTCTGAAGCCTTTTCGTCTGAGCGACCCCTTTTGACCTTGGCGTCAGCGGGGGCACCTTTGCAGCTTTCAGACTCATTATTTGTATTATTATTTTGGTTCATTTTGAATCTCACGAGTGAACGGGAAGGGGAGTTCGCCCGCGGCATAGACCATCTACCACGGGAGGTCGAAAAATAAAACTGGAGGGCAACAGGTATCCAAAATCCGCATATTAACGGCCGAGCACCCATTCGGTCATGAATCCTTCGGCATATGCTGTTCCACCTTGGATTGGGGTAATTTTCTGAAGAGTTGTCTTCTCTTTGCCCGACTACCATTAGTCAGTACCCTTGGCAGAGACATGACCATACCAAGGATCTGCTACCAGCCGCCCTCACGAGGAGAGTATAGTCGCACTTCTAACATTGTGTGTACACGTTAGTCCCCTTGCACACCAGTTATCTGACGGCCACGTCTCTCTGTACATATTTAATTTCAATTATGTTGTTTTTCCATCATTTCCCTCACATGATATTTGATGTCAATATACTTAATAAATGTAAAGTTCTTCACGAGGCATTGCACTGCAGTTACTGCTATTGCCAATCTAATCAACATCTACATATTAATAAAAAGGCGCTGGTAGTGCTTACTCAACTCTGCTGTACCTTTCAAAAGGCGTAGCACATGCTTAGCAACTGCTCCTAACTGTTCATGTTCTGATGAGGATCTGCATTCCTCTGTGCAAGTTTAGATACGGAGTGCAGTATATCGGGACGAACTGTTAAAGCCAAGTTCATTAGCGATCCAATCAATGACTGACTATTCAACTTGCTCCACCTGTTTACATCCTTCTGATTTGCGATTTACCTGAACTCCAGCTTCCAGCGGTATAACGTATTGGCACCAGTTCATCTACGTACTGCTAGTGGTCGACTGATATCCCACCAGCATCTCCGTTGCATTCCCAAGATTGGGGTGGGTACATTGTGGCCGATAAAACCGGGCCTGCCAAATGATCCGATCATTTGTGTATATGTAAGTACGTTCGTATATAGAGTTGTGTAGGTTGACTTGTTTTGTATTTTGTACCGTCCCAGGTTCCCCTGGGAATACTGAGCTAGCTGAGGTTGCCCCCCGAAACTACAAGACGTGTTACAAAACATCAGGACCACTGGAGCCGTGTTCGTTGAAAAGGGGTTTCTTTGATCAGAGAGCCACGCGTGATGAATTAAAAAAAATAAATGAAATAAAAAAATATAAATAAACCGAAACGGTGATGCCTCGCAGAGCAGATGGGTACTCTCCGGGCCATCGGAAACCGCGGCTTACAAAATGTCGTTGTTTTTATTGTAATTGCGCGGTGGAGGATGACCTTAGGAGTACCCTGAAGCGTTTTATGTCTTTTTTTGTTTTTTTGCGGTTCATGTTTTTTGTCATAGGTCACAGGTGACTTGTCTGGTTGATTGTACCGATATTCCGGTACGTCACCCACGCTTTTCGAAGGCAGTGTGGTGTGCTACTGGGCACGAGAGTGAAAGCGACAAATTTGATGACGATAAAGCTTAAATCAGGATAGGGATACATAAACGGATAGATGTGTGTCGTTTATTTAGGTAGTGCATGTGTTTCTCCTAATTTGGGCGTCGACGGAGGTATTCTGTTGTGATAGGGTGACCCAAGGTGCAATTTTTAAGTAGCCATGCGCAGCATCCTACCGATAGGTATCGAGACGGTAAACAAATTAGATAAGAAACGTACAAATTGGAGAAATGATAACTGGGGACCGTCAGCACAGGTATTGTGTTTAGTTATTTGTTATTTATGTATGCATTTAAGTTGGAAAATACATTTTTGTTAGCCAAGCTCAAATATAGTTAGTATTATGACCGAAAGGGAAAATTCGAGCTCTGGAGCCAGCCATTCCTATTCGCTGCGCTCAGGAACACGCAATGTTGCGCAAGAAGATTCTTGGAGAGACGATGGAGTCACAGCCACAAGGGGCGTAGGATTAGCAAGAACTCCAGCAAGGCCACCGGAGCCACCCCCAGGCGAGTTGAATCCACAACTCATAGACTATAAGCCGCTATAGAATCAGAAATAGCCTCAGCCATAAATGTTGCTCTTTTCCAGGCCCTTGAGACCTATAGACAGACGATGGAATCAAGCATAGCGCAGGCATTCAGGGAAGAGATCAGGTTGGGGTTCCAGGAAATGATGAGGGCAATGAATGATATAGCCAGACTTACCCCACCGCCTGCGAGTCGCAGCCAGTTTTCTACAGAGACCGTCAGGGAGAATGTAGGCCCAAGTCAGCCATCGGTAACGGCGCATCAGGGTGCCGTGCCGAAAAGACACCCTAACACCACACCAGCTCCCAGGCCATCGCCAACCATAGAGGTTGAATAGCTCGGATTAGCTCCTGACGTTGTAGGGTCAGACAAGCCAAACGCTTCTATAGAGTCGATCGTAGTGGAACCGAACGTAGTTGAGGAAAAAGATCAGAAATTAGAGGCAGAAGCTTGGGACCTGGCAAGCGAAGAGAAAAGTCGGCTAGACTCAGCAATAGAAGAGTTTTTGGCTTTTGAGAAGGTAGGACTGGGGAAGATGGCTGATCGAAGGGATGACACCGGTGAAAGACCGCCATTATCCACTATCTCCGGCGATGCAGGAAGTTGTTTGGGGCGAGGTAGACAAGAAGATGGCCTTAGGAGTCATCGAAGTCAGTGATGGTCTGTGGAGTAACCGCACTACAATTGTGCGAAGACCGGATAAAAATCGTTTCTGCTTGGATGCTCTCAAGCTCAACTCCGTTACCGTCAAAGACGCCTATCCACTTCCATGCATCGAGGGTATACTTTCGCGGATCGATCAGACTTTTTATGTTTTCAGCGTTATCGCATTCGTCATGATGCCCTTCGGACTCTGTAATGCCGCTCAGCGAATTTACCGCCTAATGGACAAGGTAATCCCCACGCAACTCAGGTCAAACGTGTTCGTTTTTCTGGATGACCTTTGATTATCGCTTCAGACTTTGACACTCACATAAAATAATTGAGGCTGGTGGCACAACCCCAACCCATCAAGGAAGTGCGCAGTTTTCTGGAAACCGCGGGATGGTATCGCCGGTTCATCAGAAACTTTGCGGAAATAGCTGCACCACTTACGGAGGTACTAAAAGGGAGTCTGAGAGGAAAATTCCATTTGAGCCATAAAACAGCGAAATCCGTGCGTGAATTGAAAGAGGCGCTTACATCCGCTTCAGTATTGGTTCTCACCGACTTTTCGCATAGGTTTTATGTGCAGTGCTGTGTGCATTAGCTGTCCAAAAGTTCAGGCCATACACCGAAATGATGCCATTCACGGTAATCACCGATCTTGCCAGCCTCAAATGGCTCATGTCATTGCGAGACTCGGACGGACGCTTAGGTAGGTGGTCTCCACGCCTGCAGTATTTCGACTTCCAGATCGAGCATATAAGAGGGGCGGACAATGTTGTCGCTGGCACTTTGTCACGCAGACAGTAGCGTTTGAGTCGAAAGAGTATCGAGAGATTTTGGAAGAAGTGCGCAAGAATCAGGATCGATTACCAGATTTTCAAGTACAGGATGGACTTGTGTACAAACGGACTGGATTCGGAAGGAAGCTGTGGGTACCCGAGTCGCTAAGTTCGACGCCGATAGAGCAGGCTCACGTAGACGCGAAGGCATCTAATGTAGGTGTGGCAAAACCGCTCCATTTGTTGAGAAGGCAATTCTACTGACCCAACATGGCAGCTCATGTGCGCGAATATGTAGGCAGTTGCGAAGTATGCAAGGAGACGAAGGCGCCGAACCACCGGGTGCAAGTTTCAATAGGGCTTGCGGTGAAGACGGAACGGCTCTTCCAGAAAATATATATATATAATATAAGTCTTTTTCAAATTCGGTGTCCCTGATACGATCCACTCAGACAACGGCCGACAGTTCATGTCAAAGAAGTTCGAGAATATGATCGACGCATTTGGAATCTCTCACACGAAAACGGACATCTAATCTCTCCAGAGCAATGCAGCTGAGCGCGTCAATCGAACGGTGTTGGCGGCGATTCGTTCGTATTTGGAACAAGACTATCGGGAGTGGGATGCATTTCTGCCCGAAATCGAGGTAGCGATTCGCAATGCCGTCCACTGTGCAACTGGGGTTACACCGTTTTTTGCAGTCTGTGGACAGCATATGTACCTCAATTGGGCTAGCTACAAACTTGCATGGAAGTTACGGTCCCTGGGCGAACACTCGATCTCAGTTCGATAAGCATGTGCGCAAGTTTCACGTGGTGCCAGGCCAATAATAATAATAGGCCAATAATAGCCTATGGGCCCGGGTACATCCCAAAAGATTTTCTTTTGCTACCCATTGGGCAGAACGAGCCCCGCTTATGAGTCCAAATAAATGTTGCCTGTCTGTTAATTTAGCGATAAAGTAAATTATTTATTTATCTGTATATTTATTAGTTAATTTATCCTCCTATTTTTTTAAATTATTTATGGCATATTTATTCACTTGTTTATCGCATATCTATTCATATACTTATTAATCTATTTATTCATTTATATATTAATTGAATATATAACTATTATTATTATTGTTAATATTATTTATATTGTTAAGTCCGGCATTCGGTTTTTGCCAAAATTGCCTGCATTGACACTTATATATATATATATATATATAAAATTCTGACCACCAGTGCGAGGCAGAAGTAGCTGTCGCATATTAACAGACCCCACCTCTTTTTACTTTTATTGGATCTCCGATAGGGTAGAACAGGGATTGAGGAAACAGTAAGCACAGATATCTGCGCCGTGCTTTAATTGCAGTGGCACAAATCAATTTAATTTATATTTGGCAAAATTTCGCTCCTGCTCGATGTTCAAATCAGTACAATTAAATTTTAAATGCCCACCAACCATCTGCTGCCATCTAGTGGCGAAACTGTTAATATAAGGCAAAAATGTTTATTTATTAATATATAATTTTTGAGCGAAACAAAAATAAATGTCGTGTGAGTAAGCGTAATGGAGGGAGAATCACTGAGGCCAGCTGTGCTTGGCCCCACTATGGAAAATGAATTCTTGAATAACTTCTAAACTAAGTTATGGAATTTTCAGTGCTTAATAAGAGCATCCAAATCTATGTACAAACTAAAACAAGTCTGTAGTACTTGATTTGCGTTTTTTTGATAAGGTGGCAAATGGTATCCAAAATTCGAAATATTTATAATCTGCGTATTCTTTATGAGCACATACTAAACCAAAGAAAACAAAGTCTTAAAATCGAATGTTATCAATAATATTGAAACGGAGCAAGATATCGAAAAAAATGATAAACTTGTTCTGCGTATGGTTTAGGAGAATCTATAGTCGAAAATTTCGGTCTATAGCTTTTGTAGTTTCTGAGATCGCTGGGTCATACCGACGGACGGACAGACGAAAGGACAGACGGACATCTCTAAATCGACTCAGCTCGTAGTCCTGATCAGGAATATATATACTTTATGGGGTCGGAGATGCTTCTATCTGGCTGTTATATACACACATTGACACAAAACCATTATGCCATTTTTACTCATTTTCAATGGTTTCAGGGTATAACAGTAAGAACTATGTAGTCGGGGGTAACCGGCGCAATACTAGTTCACGATCGTAGTTTTTTTTATTATATTAGAAAAATTTGGATTCATCAGAAATCTTCTTACCAAATTTAGTGACTCATGCTCTAAAATTGTGGGAGATATGGATTTTCACGGCTTACCCAAAAATTGTGCGATCTTGCGAGGAGGTCATTAGTAATGTGAATGAATCTCTAACTTTAAAACTGTGGGAGACACATCGATTTTATCAAAACGTCGCGGCCCCAGTGGCCGTCTCCAACAATTTTTTTGTGTGGTCTTTAGCTAGAAATCTTTTTAAGATCTTTAAAGGACGTGATCAGTAATCTAACTTCGAAGTTTGGGGACTCTAGCTCTAAAACTCTGGGAGATATACATGTTGGAGATTTTTTTTAAAGATTTTTAAAGAGGGTGTCCCGTAATCTACCTTCTACATTTTTCACTAATAAGATTTTCGGTAATATGTATACCAAATCTGGGACTCTAGCTCAAATACTGTGGGGAGGCCTCTTCGATTTTCTTGGGCGGAGCCACTAGGGAACGATCTAGTAGGCGTAACCGGAATGTCAATGTCCCAATCTGTGTGGGAGGTTATCAGCAATCTACATACCAAATTTTGTGACTAGCCTTAAAATTGTGGGAAATAATCACATTTCATCGATTTGAGGTGTACCGACATATTCTGTAAATGCCAGCCTCCTAGTAGGTGTGGCAGGATCATCTTAACACTTTGTCTAAACCAGAGTATATATTCGAAGTTTGAAGTCTGTAACTTCAATAACGTCGAAAAAAGTTGCGCTCATACGTATAGAGGGACGGAGGGACATATACTGCATAAGCCCAATATACAAGTTTCACTTCGTTATCGAGTCTAAAAATATATTACTAACAGATTATGGTCCCAGAGTCTGTGAGAAATCACGAAAAATCCAAAAAATATGTGTTAATTCCCCCAAAAAGTTGAATGGGGAAAATTACGCGGGGGGGTCGGTGCAGGTACAAAATTGCTGGAGGGCGTCTCCATTACTTTTAATAAAAAAAATTGGGCATCAGCAAAATAAACTTTGGAAAAATTAAGGCGTAAATCAACCGCGTGGGCCATCAGAAAAATTGCGTTGCTTAAAAGATTGCTTTAGTAAAGTTGGTCATAAGGTGTGGGAGTAAAAAACTACATGAGTGAGCTCTTGACATAATTCACAAACTAGAGGAAATTAAAAAAAGCATCAGTGAAGGTATATTTTCAACTTTGGCGGGTTCACGGGACTCATCGCGTGAAACTCGCGAACAGTTGCTTTCTTTGTGTGATTTGAAGGTCAAGATCATTGAAGAAGGACAGAGACAACAAACGAACAATGAGTAACGGCGTGTAGGAAGCATTTGTGTCGCGTACAAAAAATTGTAATTAGAAAACCGGTCAAAAAAAAAACCGATCGTTAATAATACTTGTGAATGTAAAGCAAAATGACAAAATCTAGATGTCTAGATAATACTTCAATATTCCCATATGTTGTGATGGGTCATCGTTTAAAAACATTAGAGAGCACAAAGAAAAACAAGTAGATAGTTGCAGTCAGAAATTTGTGGGCTCTATATTTAGAGGTCATCAGAAAACTGCTTACTAAATTTGGTGACTTTACCTCTAAAATTGTGGGCATATGAATTTTCGCAGCTTACCCATCGTAAGATATATGGATTTAATCCATTTGCCATGTCCCCAGTGAGCGCATCCAAAACATTTATTGTGCGATCTTGAGAGGAGGTCATTAGTAATCAGCCTGATAAAGATGTATGTCTCTAGCTTTAAAACTGATTGAGATTCATTGAATTTATCGAAATGCCACGCACCCAGTGGGCTTGGGCGGAAATGTTTTTAAGGATATTTAAAGGGGGAGACCAGTAAGCTACCTTTCAAATTAGAAGACTCTAGCTCTTAAATTGCGGGAGATATTCATTTTCTCGATTTGCGGGGACGGGGGCAAAGTTTTTTTTACCCATATTTAAAGGATGTGACCAGTAATCTTCCGTCTAATTTTGGGAACTCTAGCTCTAAAACTTTGTGGGGGCGGGGTAACTGGGGGTCGTTATAGTGGGCGTGGCCGGAATTATTAGGCCTCAATTTTAATGGGAGGTCACCATACACGTCTTACCGATTTGAGCTTTCAGTTATATCGATTTTTGCCATTACGGGAGAAGAGCGGCCGGGTAGTTTTTGGGGGAGCTTTTCAGTAATATATATTCGAAATATGGTGACTCCAGCTTAAAAACTGTGGGAGATATAGGCATTTCCATTGTTTTAGGGCGGGAACAAGGTCGCAAGCTTTGGGGAAGGTCACCAGCAATCTATAAACCAAATTTGGTGACACTAGCTTTAAAATTGTGGGAATTATTCAAATATTTTAGCGATTTGCGATTTGAGGTGTATCAACATTTTATTGATTTGCCTGCCTCCTAGTGGAAGTGCCACAATGAATTTAACGCATTTTCTGAAGCATATAACTACAAGTATATATTTCAAGTTTCAAGTCTCTAGCTTCCACTCGCACTTGCACAAACCCAATATACAAGTTTCTGTGAACGAGTATTAAAACCGGGACCAACACCAACAACCATATTTTTTGAGCGCGGGAAAGAGATATTAGTCGCGTTGAAAATATGCAGAAAGTAAACATACAAAAACAAGATATATTCAGACAACAATACAATTGCACAAGTCTACCAATATGACTGCGCTGTAGCTTGTTGTTGTTTTTAAATTCAATTTAAAAGAAATGTATTTAAATATTGGTAAAAAAAAGTCCAACTATGTGTTTTACACACTTGATGTATCACACGCTAATTTTGGACAAAAATTTACGAGTTAAAGTTTGATTAAAACGATAAAAAGTTAACTATATCGAGGCGCAAGGAACAAGTAAGACACCACAGCCGCACTTAGTAAAATAAAATAAAACAAGTAAGATGGCTCTAGTTGAGAGTGCCCGACCCTGAACATGCATTTAATTAAGCCCCTCTGCATTCATACCTTCGACACCACAGCCGCACTTAGTAAAATAAAATAAAACAAGTAAGATGCCTCTAGCCGGGAGTGCCCAACCCTGAACCCAGCGGCGAGCTGTCGTTATATGAATTTAATAAAGCCCCTCTGCATTCATACTCTCGAGACCACAGCCGCACTTAGTAAAATAAAATAAAAAATAAATAAGAAAAATGATTGCTCGCGCTTTGCGATCGCTTTTAATATTTGCAGGCACATTTTAGAATGTCGTAGTTGTAAAATTTCTCGCAAAATTTTCACAAAATAGGAAACTACAAGTATATATTTCAACTGTTGGTTGCAGCTGATCTGCGAAAGCTTTTTGAGAGTATGCATGCCAAATACCAATTTTCCCCATTTTGTTGCTCCAGAATATATCAAATCGCCGATGTCCAAGCATTAAGTGAAACAATAAGTGTGTTAAGTTTAAAAATAAAATAAAATAAAAATTTAAATAAACAGTAAAAAAAACTCCATTGACCCAAGCCAGATTCGCACCCGCGTCTGATGGCGCGCCAGCCAACATCTCTACCATCGAGCCACAGTTGCATTCTAATTGCCTCCGTCAAAATTTGAGATTAGACACACACGTACAACCAATCGCTTCCCAGTACTTCTGGTGGTGTCAATTGACCCACGAGGCGTGAGAGCGGTGGCCAATTGCCCCTACTATCGGTCCTTAGTGATGCAACGCCGTGCCAGTCCAAAATCGGACATTGCATTTATTTTGTTCGGTTTGTATGATCGGTTTATTCTATCGCTGCGTAATAAAAAAATATATTTACTTGCTCTTTACGCATATGTGTCGATCTCTTTCCACCGCTTCCGACGGTATGCGGACTTGTGTGTAAATTAAATGTTTATTGATTTCGGTTAGGTAAATGTTATATTTATTAATATATTTATTACTGTTTACAACATAGCTGAATCGAGCAGTCTATGAAGGAGTTAATTAGCGCTTGGACTTGCTGTCTCAAGGCATACAAATTGTGAACTGAAACTAAGTTGACAAAAAGAGACTTATGAAGCTACAAAGAATTACAATGAAGAATTATTAAAGTATTAAGTTACACAATGCAAAAATCATAGCGGCTGCAGAAACGCTTAGCTTGCGCCTCGTGCATTGCCTGCTATGTGAAGACATCCGGCCCAGAGCTGAGTCAGCGTCTGTGCTGGAGTCAAACCGAGTCGCGTTAACTTATGTTAACTACTCCCCCCTCAAGTCGAGGCC
The DNA here is from genome assembly GCA_035041545.1 of Drosophila colorata. Lineage (NCBI taxonomy): Eukaryota > Metazoa > Arthropoda > Insecta > Diptera > Drosophilidae > Drosophila > Drosophila colorata. The sequence continues at coordinate 154,849 of JAWNLD010000654.1, forward strand.
GCCCTCGGCCGACCCTATCTCAGTGATCACCTCGTTCATCCTTCGAGCCGTAGCCTTCTTTTTCATGATCTGTCGATAGGTTAAACCGATGCCAACGACTATGCCACAGGTTATGCCAAGGAAAAGCAACAGTATGATCGAGTTGATGTTACCAATTTCGTCCCTGACCTCTTGTATCGTCTCCAGATTACGTTCATTGAGCCGATGAAGGTAAGGGAGACTGAGGATGTCCTGATGGCCTGTGACGTTCAGCAGAGGGGAAGCTGCGATGCCTGGGAACCGGTTCTGTACGCTGTTGCGATTGATGTATCTCGTTCCGTTAATGGTGACCCAATTGTTGAAGATGATTAATTGTGTGCCACGCACCCAGGACTCGGTGCCGTTATCTACGCAGATTACCGCCGCTGCATCATTGATGATGACAATTCCATCGTCGACCCACGTGACTGCGTCTAGGTCGCTCGGTTGTACTTCGCAATGAGCTACACCGCCCGCATGAAGTTCCTTGGCGCATGAGCTGGCTGTTGACCGTTGACAAAATGTCGTTCGTGGGGTGGCTGTGCAGTTTTCCAGCGCGTAGATTTGATCTTGACATTCGGCGATGATGTTGTTCTCGATTCGCAGCATATGATTTTTGTGGGCGACTGGGTAGACTGTAATTTTCTTGCAGGTGTGTTTAATTTTTGGAAAAGAGATTATAAAATATATCATGTTTGTGGATTGTAGGACTTTGACGGACGAAGCGGACATTAAGTCGGCTATGGGAGTATCTGTGGGCTCTTCAAACCAAACAGATTTTAAGTCTGCGTGGTCTAAGATGTTTGGACTGACAATGTTGGCTTTAGCCAGGGTTATGGCGAGCATTAAGTTCTGCAACTCCATCGACAACATTCTGTTCCTAGCCAAAAGTGTTTCATATAAGTGGCCTGAATCAATTTGCCTGTCTTTTGAGGCTTTCAAAATTTGGTTGACTGTGAGCGTTAGTTGGTTAATCTGATCCTGTACTCTAGTGTTTATCTGCACCTGTCTATTATTTGAATTTATTAATTGGGCTTCATTAATCTTTATTTTTTCCAAGTCCCCGGCATCTGGAGTGCCTGCAACTACCTTCAAAATTGAACCTAGAAAGTCTAGACTCCTAGCAATTCTGTGGTGTGTGCCCAGGGCCTCCAGCATGTCTCTGAGATGTTCTGAGTCTACATTCAGAAGTTTTTTCATGTGTGACTGCGGAAACAAATCACACAGTTTCACTGTCTCATCCACCATGCGCTCATATTCAGATATGTTCGCAGAATGTCGGACGAAAGCGAACTCCTCCCATACCAAGACTTGGCCGTCGATGATCGGTATGTACTTAGCGTGGGAATAGTCGGTGACCCGTGCCGAAGTCGTCGCGAGGATAAGTAGTATCAGAAACCCAAGCCTGTGGAATGAAAGTTACTTTCTTTTTTTTTTTGAGGAAAAACGTTGAACAACCCATCACCGAACTTATTTAACTTATAAATGTTATTAAGCAACCTAATACTAAGACCTATCTAAAGCGGGGTGCCAAGTGGCTTAAAACTTATATCTCTAGCAACCTAATGTAAAACAAAAACTGCCAAATGGCACAACACAAAATTAAAAGTAGAAAAGAAAACACTACTTAAGGTTGTCTTTGTGGACTACCCTCCCCTTAATGAGAACTGTAGTTCCCAGGTCGGCTTCCACGGCTCTTTCTTCACACAAAGGTGTAAGTTTGTTTCCGAGCCTGCGGTTAGACTTTACCAAGACTTTCTCTCCTACTTCAAAAACCCTATTTTGTCGGGAGTCATTTTGCCTAGCTCTGAGGTTTTCCTGCGCTCTTTTAAGCTTGTTCTGAATCTGCGTCTGAGTTTCGCCTGGGAGTGAACGGATAACATCGACCGGCCGCTTATCAGTGACCGAATGGATTGTCTTGTTGTACTCCACTGTGGACAACAAAATTACCTCTATGGTGTCGCTAATGTTTTTGTCTATTTTTAAGCATCTAGCTAGTTCCAGTAGGGTGCTATGGAAACGCTCGACTTGCCCATTGGAAACGCTATGCCTTGCATAGCGGGGCATTTGAAATGCTGACTCCATAGTTATTCATCAATAGTGAACAGATAGTCTGGGAGTTCAAGGCTGGCTCATTGTCGCAGTAAATCGCTTTGACTCCCGGGAACAAATTCATGAGCTGTAAAAAGGGTACTTTCAAGTCCTCTATTGTTCTGGATGCGATCGGTTGAACTACAGCGAATTTTGAAAACTTGTCAATACAAGTTTAAAAAAATTTTTTGTCAGTTGAGAAGATGTCCACATGTAGCATCTCCCCTGGGTATGAAGGAATCGGCGTCTCACCAATCTCTTGTTTTTTAGGGTGAATATCGTATTTAGCCCTGGCACAAGTCTTACAGTTTTGTACGATTTCGTTGGCTACTTTGGCCATTTTTGGGAAATAGTAGTCTGAGAGGACCTGCTTAATGTTCTCCTGGGCTGCCCTGTGGGCTCTGTTGTGTTCTGCGACGAGAATTTCCCTTCTCTCACTAACACTGAAAATGTCCACAACCCTGTTTTTGCAGTGCCAGAACTTGGTAGTTGGAAATTTCCGCACTAAGTCGTCCTGCACCAGCGCCAAAGTGTGTAAATCGCAGTGTAGCGCATTCACCACATCAGGTTTTACTATCTCCATTAGTTCCTCGAGAAGTGATTCTCTGCATGTAAAACTCAGGGAGTGTCGCCTCTTGTTTCCAAACAGAATAAAGCTGCGCTTTTGTGCAAAACGCGCCTCTTCAAGAATTATCTGGTTCTGGAAACAGTTCAAGGGCTTGTCAGTGGACTCGATAGTGTAAGTCAAGGAGACTTCGCTGTGAATCGTGGCAATGCATGATTCATTATCTTGGTGGCTCAGAGCGTTAAGCTGTTGCCTGGATAAGGCATCAGCGACCAGATTTTCTTTGCCTGGCTTGTAGAATATGCGCGCGTTGGATTCGTCAATGCGCGCCTTCCATCGCTTGATTTTAGCGTTAGGGTTAGACTCAGAAACGGCAAAGGCCAGAGGTTGATGGTCCGTGAAGATGTTGAGATCTTTCACCCCATACAAATAGTGGCGCAATTTGCCAAGGGCCCACACGATAGCTAGTAGCTCTCTTTCGTTTGTGGCATAATTGATCTCTGGATTCTTTAGTGTCCTGGAGATCATAGTGATGGGACGACCTTCTTGAGAGAGGACTGCCCCTATCCCATACCCCGACGCGTCTGTCGTTAGATCAAACGGCTTATTGAAGTCAGGGTATCGGAGCATGACATCCTCAGATGCCAATATGTTTCGCAGTTTTTGAAAAGCACTGCGTTGGAGATCAGAGAATTCGACAGAAATCTTTCTTGATCTATGTTTGCTAACTGACCCATTTTCACCCTTAAGAATATCTGAAATGGGTTTTGCTATTGATGCAAAATCTTTGATGAAGCACCTATAATAGCTAGCGAGTCCTAGGAATGATCTCACCTCGAAAACCGTCTTGGGCTCCGGGAATTCCTGTATCGCTTTGACTTTCTCTGGGTCGGTTGTGGCACCATCGCTTGTGACCACGAATCCAAGAAAATTCACGCTTTTCTTAAAAAAATGCGACTTTTCCTTGGACACCCTCATGTTAGCTTCATATAAGCTTTTTAATACCCAATCAACATGTCTGACATGGGACTCCTCATCTTTTGAAAACACGATGACGTCATCGACATACACGTAACATGTCTTGCCGATCTGCTCTCGCAGTATGTCATCGATCGCCCTTTGGAAAATGCCGGCGGCGTTTTTCAAGCCGAAAGGAAGTCGGCAAAATTCATATTTTCCTCCATTTACGGAAAAGGAAGTCTTCTCCCGGTCGCGTTCTGCGAGCATAATTTGGTGATAGCCAGACTTAAGATCCAGTGTCGAAAAGTACTTGGCTTTACCCAGGTTTCCCAAAATCATGGATATATTGGGCATGGGATACCTGTCCGTAATCGTTCTTTCATTGAGTTTCCGAAAGTCCATGACGAGACGCATGTTTCGGTTACCCATTTCATCCGTGCCCTTTTTGTCGACCACCCAAATGGGGTTGTTATAGGGAGAAACGGATTTCTGAATTATGCCATTCTTCAAGAGATTTTGAATCTCTTTATTGACAAATTCGGCTGCGCCCATAGGATAAGGGTACAGCTTAGCGTAGACAGGCTGTTCGTCGACCATTCTAATGGTGGCTACCACCGATGTGTTGTATGGTAGCGCCTCATTAGCGTCTGCGAACGTCTTTTTTCTATCCATTAACATTTTTAAAAAGTTTTGTCTAACCAGGGGAGGTGCGTCTGTGCAATCTAGGTTAGTGAAATTGACATCCACACACTTGTAGTATAAAATCGGTTCGGAACTGTTGCCAAATCTGAGTTGGCTCGAGTTTAGACAGAGCTGAGCCCCGACCTCTGTCAACAGATCGAGGCCTATAATTCCATCAAATGTTGACAATTCTGAGAGAAGAAAAAAGGTTGCCTTTTTTCCAAACATTGATACATAGCACTTCTCAGAAATTTCGGTAGTGCCATGAATGGAGTGGGTGGTGAATGGGTTGTCGACTGGGCGAACTCCTTTCAGCCCATGGTGCGGCCGAATGTAGTTTTTCGCTGCACCTGTGTCGATGAGAAACCTCATTTGACTCCCCGCTACTTCTCGCCTGATGAAAGGCAGCAGGGACTTACCCCTAAAAAATTGAGAACGTCAGAGTCGCCGTCGGAATCATCGGCTATCTGCGCCTCAGCATTCCTAGCTGCCGCTGCATACCCCTCAGCTCCACATTCTTGGCTCTGAGTGGTATGATTTACCCTTTGACGCCTCGGACCCGTTGCTCGGTCAGAGGTGTTTGTTCTTTTGAACGCCTGTGGGTTGCCCGAGTTGACGTAAGCTGGTGCTTGCGATGGCATCAGCATTCTAGACATTGAAGGGTCAACGTCCATTGGTTGTGGATCATTATTGCCGCTGCTTTGCCTACCACTACGCTGATCGGACTGTTTGGGCTGCTGAGGTTGCTGCGGTTTTTGTTGCCGCGTGTAATGAGGGCTTTTTGTAGGGGCAGGCAGTGTCTCGACTGCTTCATCGCCCTTTTGCCGTTGATGAAATTGAGGCTTTTGGTCGGGTCTCCGAGCCTTGTCCTCGATACTTTTGGCATAGTTTGCCGCGAAGGTGTATCTCTCATGGTTGGCCTCGATTTCTTGTGCGAGTGCCAAAGCAGAGGGGAGATCGAGCGGGTGTGCCGCAAAAAGAACATCAGAGAGGCTGCGCTTGAGGCCAGAAACGAATATGCGCAAGGCATCCCCTCTAAACTTCTCGCACATGCCCTTAGCTAGTGCTGCGTCATATGTCATATTTACCTTGTTTATGAGTAAGGTGAGCTTTTTCTCGACCTCATCATAATATTGTGGCAAGGTAAGCTGTCCCTGCCTGAGAGTGCCCATTTCTTGTTCTATGACGTGAACCGGCCTCTTGTCACTGTAAGTGAAATCTAAGCGGTTGATAATGGCATCAAAATTTAGGATCGTGGCAAACGAAGACAAAACTGCGTCGGCCGAACCCCTTATTTTGCTTCTGATGATTATTACCGCTTGGTAATGGCGAGAGCTGCCATTATATCGTCTGAATATTTTATACGCTGCCATTGCAGCCTGTCGCCATGAAACATAAGTTTCTTGCGAGCCTGTAAACTCTGAGAGACACTTGACCGCGTCTAGAGGCTCGTCGCAGCGAACTTCGTCCACGATTTGTATTTCTTCAAAAGTCTCAATTGGAGGTGCTGTGACCTTCAGATCTGTTATTTTTTCTGTCAACTCGGCAATTTGCCGGTTGAGGCTCTCTTTAAGAGCCGCATCCCTCTCCCTGAATGCCTCCGCCTGTGCTTTGAGCGCACCCGAAACTGCTGACTCAACCAAAGCTCTGAGTTGCTGGGGATCCATATCTGTTTTGTTAGAATGCACTTCTTTGTATGGGTCTACCCTAATATCGTTGCTATCTGAGCCCTCTGAGTCAGACTTTCTCAAATAAGAGTCTCCATATTTTCCGAACGCCTTTCTCATTAGTTAAGGAATATGACAACTAGCCACAGAATCAGATTAGCATCATTTATAAAAAATAATCAAAACAAAGTATTTGTCGAAACGATAGAACAGTCAATGGTCAATTGGATTTGCAGAACAAAATAATCGATGTGCAACAACACAGTTTAGTTAATTATTCAATTTTTCGAGAGAGAAAAAAAAATATTTGTATCTACCTCACGCAGTATTTAAAATTTGTGTGAATGAAAAGCTCACTTACATGATCTTTATGAAATTATGTGGTAACACTAATATCCTAATATCCGCAGGTGATGCTAAATTCACGGCTACGCGACTTGGGACGGAGCGCGAGATTCGTTACCGTTGGGCGCCAATTAAATGTTTATTGATTTCGGTTAGGTAAATGTTATATTTATTAATATATTTATTACTGTTTACATCATAGCTGAATCGAGCAGTCTATGAAGGAGTTAATTAGCGCTTGGACTTGCTGTCTCAAGGCATACAAATTGTGAACTGAAACTAAGTTGACAAAAAGAGACTTATGAAGCTACAAAGAATTACAATGAAGAATTATTAAAGTATTAAGTTACACAATGCAAAAATCATAGCGGCTGCAGAAACGCTTAGCTTGCGCCTCGTGCATTGCCTGCTATGTGAAGACATCCGGCCCAGAGCTGAGTCAGCGTCTGTGCTGGAGTCAAACCGAGTCGCGTTAACTTATGTTAACTTGTACATGTTGTTGTTTTTGTGCAAGAAAAGAAATGGGAAAGAAGGCAACAACAATAAGTAAGTACAACCAAAATAAATAAGTAAAATATTCTAAACATTATAATGTAATATATGTACATAATAATAATTATTATTTTTTAAAGAAAAAGAGGTAAGTGCCAATTGTATTGTACTAATAATAATTATTATTTTTTAAAGAAAAAGAGGTTAGTGCCAATTTTATTGTACTAATAATAATTACTATTTTTTTTTTAAGAAAAAGAGGTAAGTGCAAATTGTGAATTAATCCCTATTTTAGATTATATGTATGTATGAACAAATATTAACGGAAATTAATTTTACTTTCAATACTTATGTATATATATTGTATTTATATTTAAACTATTTCTTTTTATGTATTTTTGTTGCAGGCAGTACACATGTTGGAATCCACAATATCAGAATTTAATATGTATCGAAACGCAAAGAAAAATTAAGATCGATTTGTTTTTAATAAATAAATACATAAATAATATTAAATAAGCATTGATTTTTTAATTAGTGGGTATATAGGTAACACATTTTTTTCAGTACAGTAGCCGGCAAAGCATGCGCCTTCCCAATCGGCCACTCGCCTGACCCCTAGGGGATTACAAAAGGGATAGCGCTGTATACTCTTCTATACACAGGGGACCGGTAGAAGGGGGTGTACCCTATTTAAGCCCATGATACCCAATTATCCCCTAGGGGTGCACCGCCGTCCCATCTTCATCTCTTTTGACCCCTGGGGATGCAACGCCGTGCCAATTCACCACTCGCCCGAATCTTTGGGGTGCACCGCCGTGTTAATAGCCGAGCGAAACCCGAGCGCCGCTCTATCCAATTTATGTGCCTTTTCTTTCCTTTTATATTCCCAGGTGATGCGACGTCGGGCCAATTGACACCGTCCTATGACATGTCAACGGGAAACGTCCCAGTAAAACGCATTGGCAAGGGTTTGGCGAGTGATGGGTTCTTAGCCTTTTCTACCCGCGATTCGAAAAATAAAATAATATGCAGAGCAGGTAGGTTGCGTCATGCTCGATTCAAACTTACTTAACAGGAGAGTTGCTCTCAAGCAACTCGTTTAAATGTTTAACGCTGTTTAACATATTCTCAACACATACAACGTTTTTCACCATTTTCCGGGCTTGGGGATCGAATTTTCAAAAATCCCGTCTTAGTACTCACTAAAAACAACTAAGAAACTAGGATATTGTGCAATGTCCGTCATGCTGTGCGGCCGTCTGTCCGTCCGTACATCTGTCCGGATGAACACAACTTTTTTCGGCGCTATTGAAGATAGAGACTTAAAACTTGGAATGTATGCAATTGTAGTTATCTGCTTCAGACAAAGTGTTAATCGCAAGTCGATATAAGGTGAATATTTCCCACAATTGTCAAAATAGAGTCACTTAATTTGGTATGTAGATTGTTGATGACCTTCCACAAAGATTCGGACCTTGACATCGCAGTCTCGCCTACTAGAACGCACACAGGTTATAAGCTAGTGTCACCATATTTGGAATATATATTTCAGAAAAGTTCCCCCAAATGTCAAAGAAGATTACTTTAAAGATCTTTTTTTCCTCCCACGCCCACTGTGGAAGTGGAAATTTGATAAAATCGATATATATCCCTCTATTTTAAAGCTAGAGACATGCATTTTCAAGCAGATTACTAATGACCTCCTCTATAGATCGCACAAAAAATGTTTTGGTTTCGAGCACTGGGGGCGTGGCAAATCGATAAAATCGAGATACCTTGGGTCGGGTAAGCCGAGAAAGTTCATATCTCCCACCATTTTAGAGCTAGAGTCATCAAACTTAGAAATCCGTTTTCTGATGACCTTCTCTAAATATAGAGCCGACAAACTTCGGCACCGCCCATTTCCATATTTGACCTCTTTAAAAATTTTCAAGTGGGAGCCCTTTTGCGCTACGCCGTGTTTGTTGACTTTATATCCTTAGAATTCGCATTTCTTTTCTAAAAATCTTCTCTTCTGAAACTTTAATCTCTAGGTTATATTCACAATTCGGTTTATCTATTTCCCTAAAATGTATCCTTTACAGTTTTGGTTGCCCCTATTATATCATACATGTATGCAACAATTTTCTTAGCTCTAATAACATCCCTAAATACATGAAAAATAAATCTCTGGAAAATTGCTGGTCCTTGCCTTAGTCTAAATGGCATTCTTAAGTATTTGTACTGAGCTTGAGTGTCCATAAGAACCTGTACTGCGCAGATTTCTCTTCTACCGCTATTTGGTGAAATGTCTGTTTGAGATCAACTACCGAAAAACACAGCTTGTTCTCTTAATACTCTAAACATTCCTTAATAATAGTGGGAAATTGTCACGTACAGTAAGTTTATTAAGTTTATTTTTTTCTCCTCTTATTATTTTTTTTTTTTGTAAAGTAATAAAAAAAATTTGATAAAAAAAAATTTGAGCACTAGCACTATGAAAAACTAGAAATATAACTTTATTCCTGGATTTTTTCCAATTATGGTGATCTAACATGAATGGAAATTTCCATCGAAATACAGAGCCTAAGCTCAGCTCTGTTTGTTCTGGTCATGTTGTTACTAGAACTGCTTCACTAGCTTCTAGTGATGATGCAGCGAGGGGATGCTCTTCTACTCAGCCGGCGTAATATATAAGCCTAAATTGATGGTGTCTGATCTTGGTGGCAGCACTTTAGGCTTCGACCGGCACTCAGTGGTGCGTAAGCAACGTGAGTATGAAAAGAGAGTGGCTGCAGGTGCACGCCTTTTTTTATAGGGCTAAATGCAAAAGCTTTTATTGGAAGTATTAAAGTGAGCTGCAATGATAAGATTTGTAATGAAAATTACAGAATTCTTGTGAGAGAGCTTACACTGGCTAGAGTTCTAATCAGCTATCTCGGATAAAAAGCGCAAGCGCAAGCGTCATAAAGCTTTCACTTAAGCCTGAATACATATCTTAATACGTAGCTACCTGAATACGTAGCTTAACAAAGCTTTTATCGCTTTTACAGTGCAGGTGACACATTTGTCACAAACGATTTGCGCTGAAAACTTTAATTGACCATTTAAACCATTATAACTAGTAGTGCGGTGGTGCAGTATAAAATGCAGCTAAAATTAGTATTTTTAATTATTCGCATTCTCTGTCAAGTATATACATACACACATAAATATACAGATATTTAGTACTTAAAGTCATTAACATTAACACAATTTGAACTGTTAACCTAGGTCAGTTTTGTCTAACATAAAACTATCATAAAATTACATAAAACATATTTATATGCAGCAACCGCAGCGGTTTGTGTATGCACTTTTTGCCGCTAGCGCTATAGCGGCCGATGTTAGGTATAGTCCTCCCAAGCCACGGACTTCTGTTATACGCGTTCAGTTTCAATTGGAATTCGATGTTGTTTCTTATTGGATGGGTTATTAGATAACTGAACGGCCACTTCGTCAAAAACGAAATGGTTGGTGTCGGTGATGTCTAACACGCTGTTAAGTGACATTTAAGATCGCAGAGGCAAACTTATTGTTTTGGTATATTATACTTGTATATATTTTATTATTATTAATACACATAGTGCTAGTGTACATGTTTAAGTTGTTATTACACAGTGAACGAGTAATCCGCCGTTGGTTACACCCGAATGCATCGTTCTCACTTGTTTTAATATGTTCTTGTAAAGAATTAGTAGATTATGAATATTTCAAATTTTGGATTTTTACTCCCATATCAAAAAAATAAAAAAAAATTGTAAAACAAGTATGACAGACTTGCGCTTTGGCTTGCACACAAATTTCAATGCTCATGTTACGTCCTGAAAATCTCATAATGATCCTATTCTTAGTTTATTTGTTAATTAACTTTATTAATTAACGTTATTTAAGAATTAACTTTCCATAGTGGGGGCCAAGCCGTGGCTGCTTCTGCAGCAAGCGGCATGCGCTTGTGTGTATGTGTGATTTTTTGTATGTATGTATGAATGCAGGTTGGGTGCTCCCGACTAAAACATTCTTACTTGTTTCTCTTTACTTTGTATTTTTATTTTGGTAAAACTTACTGCAACAATTCTATTACAAAAAATTTAATTGAATCGAAGTTATATCGACATTGTTGCTCCTATCAATATCGATGCAACCATTCACATTTTTTATATGGATACAAACATTGCCTTTGTTTATTTATAGTGTTGCTTATTCTATTGCTTATGTATTTATTTTTTCAAAAACAATCAGTAAGAATAGGGAGGGATTCCAGCTTGATAGTGATTGATGTGCTTTACTTGTGCTCCAAAACTTTTATTATTCTATGCATAAATAAACTGCCTTTTATTTCTTTTATTTCGGGTATTGTATTCGGCTATCGATTCTTCACGCTCGGCATCGCTGTTAATTGACTCATAAGATCTTTACATAATACCCAACCAAAGATATTTCTAATTCGATTTGAAAAATCCCATTAAACACAACTGCTATATGTCATTTTCCCATGTGCCAAGATTTATAAATATTACTTATTCATAATTTAAAATCATTCATACCAAATTATATTTTCTATAATCATCCTTACGACAGTACATATTTAGTTATTTTAAGTTATGAATAACAATCCCATTTATTCTTGTAACAATTACTATCCTTACAACAACAGCGCAAAAATGTGGATAAACTTTATCTGCGATTGAAACAGCTGATGGGTTTTGGAAAAGCTTTGCTGAACGCGCAAGCGTAATGCGCGTACGGAACCAGCTGATTCGTTCACACAAGTGATAATTGTCTTTTTTTTTGTCTTTTATATGTTTATTGTCAGAATTTTTACTATTGATTCAATTGTTATATTATTAATATTTGTATAGAGTCTCACATCAGAGATTCTAGTGGTACAGCGACCGCAGGGCGGTCTTTTGTGCCATGGGGCTGATGGAGTAACAAATTCATTGCATAGATACTTCCTCCGACTCCAAATATTGGATGGCCCATCATATAAAATGTGCTTTGTTGTCTCGTCATCCTCTCTGCAGAGTCTACACTCTGTGTCAGGGGACAGGCGCATTTTGTGAAGGTAATACTTGACTGTGTGGTGTCCCGTGAGACAGAACACCAAGAGCCGTATTTCCACCCTTGAACGATTTTTCGTCTTTCTACCTATATGTTGGCTGACCAGCACTTTAGCTTGTCGTTACCCAGGTCTCGATGATCAGTAGATTTCCTTCTCCTTCTTTGATCATTTTTATATTAACTCTTTGGCAGAGGCCTAGCTTAACCTACAAAAGGGTTCAGGTCTAAGAAGGGAGGTTGTGGAACCGGCCTTAGCCAGTCCGTCCGCAACTTCGTTCCGGAATGCCCTGGGACCCAACAAAGTGTGTCCCGGTTTCTATGTGAGAGTTCCTGGAAACAATTCTATCTATCTGCATCCAGTCTCCTCCATGAGGAAAGAGCTTGAATGGCTGCTTTGCTATCTGAAAAGATATTTAGATAAGGCTCAAAGAAGCTAGGTTCCTTATGTGCAAATGCAGTGGCTTCAGTCCTAAGACTGTCTCCAGTGCTCCAGTAGGACATGTACGCATGACGAGACTGCCTTTTCAATCTTACTGACTATCTGATGTCGAATTGTGTATAGTGCAGGGGATTGGTATCTTGATATGCAAGTCCAACAGACGTTCTGCGGTTTTAAGCAGAAAGGATGTACGGCTAATTGGTCTATACGACTTAGGTTGATCCAAGGGACGGTTCTCTTGCTTGGGAATAAAAACCACATTTACCTCCCTCCAAGATAGCGGAATGTACCCCCAAGTGAAGCTCGCCCTAAGTATATCTTCTAGGTTGTGTTGCAGCAGGGCCGGGAAATCTGGTCGCCTCCCGATATTTTGAAGGGAGCGAATGATTTAATGGCCTGACCTTGTCGAAGATAATACCCGAAGATAATACCCGACTGACTGCAACCTCGTCTAGCTGTTGGTTCAGTATCGTCATCATTACAGGGATTTTCCGGATTTATAACAGAACCAGGGAAATGCACCTGAAGCAGTAGCTCTAGCGGTTCTCGTCGATCCTGTGTGTAAAAACCATCTGTTCTTTTGAGGAGCCTCACACCATTAGATGACCCTCTGGCCAATACCTTTTGCAATCTCACTGCTTCTGGAAGTGACTCCACACTTTCGCAGTAGGTGCGTCAGGTATCGCGTTTGGCGCGTCTAATGTTCTTATTATACTCAGTGAGCGCGCATCTGTATGTATCCCATGAGTCTCTACTTGACTTGGCCCTGTTCAAGAACCGCCTGACTTTTTTCCTTTGAATTGCCAGGCCTTCGCTCCACCAGGGAACCTAAATCGGACAAAGAATTGCTAACCAGAGTGAGGTCTAGTACCTCTTCTCTGATAGCGTTTATAAAAGTGGGTTTGCACCCTCTATTTGATACATCGAATTGACTACACAAAAGATATTCAAGACACATAATTTGTTGACATTACTATTATCCAGACTGCCAATGACTAGCTGTTTGTTCGTCCATCGGCAGAGGTCGACGAGCCGCTGAACCTCCGTCGGTGTCGCCAGGGAAATATGCAGACGCCACTACAATGTCCTTCGCTCCTTCTGCCGTAGCCACCGCAATGGTTGACGAAACTAGGTCCCCTGAGATAAAGTTTGTTAGAAGAAAGTGCCTTACGCTTTTATCCAGAAGGATAGCTACATAAGTCGCAACATAATCCTCGGACTTGGCCACCAATTAACCATGGTTCTTGGAGGAGAGCCATGTTGATGTTTTCCTCGGCGAAAATTCTGTACATGGTGGCCGACGCTCCTCCAGCGTGGTGCAGGTTCGCCTGAAGCTTCTTGATTGTGCTTCTTTTACCATCATGGAGTCAACCGCTTTTGCCTTGTCGGGAGTCGTTCTCACGAACACCCTTCGGTAGCTTGGACGCTTTGTACCTCATTGTACTCTGCACATTGCTAGCTGCCAGTTGCTGCTGAGGCCCCTGTTTGCTTGCGATAGAGATCCGGCAGCGGACCGCTCCCCTAGCGAGACTAGCGCCTCTGCTAGCTAAGGCGACCACGACCTGCCTTGATTGCAAAGCTGCCGCACCGGGAGCCTGATCACAGGTCGAACCAATAGTCGCGATGAAACCGAGCTTGACACCGCTCGCCATCCGACTGCACGATGGCGCAGTCGACTTTGAATATGTATTTTTCGGTTTCTTAGACAAACCAAGCTCTGAAGCCTTTTCGTTTGAGCGACCCTTTTTGACCTTGGCGTCAGCGGGGGGAACCTTTGCAGCTTTCAGACTCATTATTTGTATTATTATTTTGGTTCATTTTGAATCTCACGAGTGAACGGGAAGGGGAGTTCGCCCGCGGCATAGACCATCTACCACGGGAGGTCGATAAATAAAACTGGAGAGCGACAGGTATCCAAAATCCGCATACTAACGGCCGAGCACCCATTTGGTCATGAATCCTTCGGCATATGCTGTTCCACCTTGGATTGGGGTAATTTTCTGAAGAGTCGTCTTCTTATTGCCCGACTACCATTAGTCAGCAGCCTTGGCAGAGAGATGACCATGCCAAGGAACTACTTCCAGCCGCCCTCACGAGGGGAGTATAGTTGCACTTTTAGCAGTGTGTGCAGATACGGCATGTATTATTCAAGTAAGAATTACACGTTAAGCTCCTTGCACACCAGTTTGCTGACGGCCAATGCTTGTGGTACATGTTTAAAATTTTCTGAATGGGAACTGCTCGATACTGGGGCAAATATAAGTTGTATTGTAGCAGACTTGACCATTGAAGACTATACGTTATTTGCAGAATATGTGCCCATGGTGTCACAAGTGAAAACTGCTGATGCAAAACCACATAAAGTATTGGTAATTTTAAGAGCACGTATTAAATATGAAAGTTTTGAAAAAATGCTGGATTTGTATATTATTTCGTCTATTGCCCTCATTTTAGGCATCGATTTCTAGCGGGCTTTTAAATTAGCTACCAACATTATTGGATCAGTGGAAACTACCGAAGAGACTGATGAACTGAAGGACTTTTACGCACTGAATGAGTAATAGTTAGGACAGTTCGACACTGTCAGTTTCGTCGTCTCTCATGTGGTTTGTAAGTCGTAGGCGAGATGAGCAAGTGGAACAATTGAAATTGCCAGTACTGTTTGAATAGACATTGCCAGCCCAGGGTTTACGCAAAAAAATTGCTGAACCCCATCTGCCTCTGACCACAGTCCGAGAACAGAGAGAGTTTTTAAGCCGACTGTCGCCGCTGCGGAGTATTTCTGAGCCGAGTGTCTCCAGCCGCCCCCTCAGTGAGCGCGACCCCCTCAACGAGCCCTGCAGACAACTTTTTTTGTAACTTGTGGCTAAATGAGTTAATGATACTGGGTGTGTTAACCTTAATTTATAGTTTTAGTATTTGTTGCCTCGTCATCCTCTCTGTAGAGTCTACACTCTGTGTCAGGGGACAGGCGCATTTTGTGAGGTTATACTTGACTGTGTGATGTCCTTGACCAGCTTTTTAGCTTGTCGTAACCCAGGTCTCGATGACCAGTATATACCCCTCTGCTTCTTTGACCATTCCTCTATCAACTCTTTGGCAGAGGCCCAGCTTAATCCATAAAAGGGTTCAGGTCCAAGAAGAGGGGTTGCGGAACCAGCCCTAGCTAGCTCGTCCACAACTTCGTTGCCGGAAATTCCGGAATGCCCCGGGACCCAACAAAGTGTGACCCGGTTTCGATGTGAGAGTTGCTGGAGACAATTCCAGCGATCCACAACCAGTCTCGATGTAATCCCCCATGAGGAAAGAGCTTGAATGGCTGCTTGGCTATCTGAAAAGATATTTATGGTTGCTCCTGTTATCCCCTTGTCAAGGATATGCCTGGAGTAGGATTCAATGGCGTGGATATCAGATTGCAAAACACAGGGCCAGGTACCCATTGCAATCGAGATTTTGGTGTTGCGTTCTGTGATCCCCGCACCAGCCCCTTGATTAGTTTTTGATCCGTCTGTGAACCACTGCAGGCTCATACGATCATTGCCATCATCCCATTCCTAAATTTCGCCCCAAAGAAAAGTTCCATGGTCTTAAGATCCATTCTGTCGCAGATCCCTAAGCCAGGAATAGTTTTTACTAGAGTAGCATGACCTATGTCTGCTGCTAGCCTATTTGTGAGTTGAATCCTCAGAATTATCAAATAATCTACATTCCTTATGTGGATTATACAGTGGATTCACTCCTAAGACTGTATCCAGTGCTGCAGAAGGACATATACACATGACACCCGTGAGGGATAGGCATACGAGCAGCTGAAGTTTGCTGAATTTTTTTATGGCGGTAGCCTACTGTACCTTTGGCTACCAGACGAGGGCACCGTAAGTGACAACAGGCATAACCATCATACTATACAGCCATCTGACTGCTTTGGAGTGTAAACCCCACGTTTTATCGAAGAGCCGACGACATGCCGACATGGCGACATGGCATGAGTACCTTTGGTCAACGTTTTGTTTAAGTGTGAGTTCCAGTTAAGTCCCTTATTCGGATTAACACCGATGTAGAGCTGTCTAAAATCGATGTTGTACCGTTTCGTGAAGGGAACGATAATCGCCTTCTGTGGGTTGATATTAAGACCCACATCTGTGCACCATCTTAGTCTTGAGTGCAGTTTACAATAATTCGGTGATAGTTAAGCCGAACTTTCCGGACTTTCACTGGAGAGGGGTAGGTCATCTGCATACCCTATGGTATCGTTGCCTAGCGCCGATAGTTTCACCAGCAGTTCACCTATCACTAGGGACCAAAGAAGGGAGATAGGACCCCGCCCTGTGGACACCCTTTGACCGCTCGGTGGTGGCGTCTGTGAAGATTTAATGTCTCTGTGCATAAGTCTTTTTAATCTTACTGACTATCTGATGTAGAGCGACGTCTGTCGATCTGCCTTTGATGTAGGCGAATTGTGTATGGAGCAGGGATTGTTACCTTGCAATCTGCACTGGATATGCAAGTCCAACAGGCGTTCTGCGGTTTTAAGTAGAAATATGTAAGGATATGTGATTTAGATTGATCCGAAGATCAACTCCATTGCTTGCGAGTAAATATCACATGTACCTCCCTCCAAGGTAGCGGAATGTGAAGCTCGCCCTAAGTAGACAAATTAGTGGACTAAGTATATCTTCTAGGCTGTGTTCCAGCAGGGCCGGGAAAATCTTGTCGGCCTCCGGGGCTTTGAAGGGACCGAATGATTTAATGGCCTACTTGACCTTGTCAGCGTCGTAGATAACACCCGACAGACTGTAACCACGTCTAGCTCGTGGTTCAGTATCCCCATCATTACATCATTTTCCGGGCTTATAACAGAACCAGGGAATGCACCTGAAGCAGTAGCTCTAGCGTTTCCCGTCGATCCTCTGTGTAAGAACCATCTGTTCTTTTTGGGACCCCCACACCATTGATGACCATCTGGCCAATACCTTGTGAAATCTCGCTGCTTCTGGGTGTGACTGCACACTTTCGCAGTAGGTGCGCCAGGTATTGCAGTGGGCACGTCTAATGTTCTTATTTTACTTAGTGAGCGCGCATCTATTTGTGTCCCACGAGTCCCTATCAGCTCTGTTGAAGAGCAGTCTGCCCTCCTTCCGTTGATTTGCCTGGGCTTCGCTCCAGCAGGGAGCGTTTCGCCTGATGGGGTCTTAGGGCCGCACTATCGTGGTCCTGTGGCCCTGGTTTGCTTGCACTCGAGGTCAAGCCGGACATCCAATGTCTCTGCTAGTTGAGGCATCCACGACCTGCATCGATTGCGAAGCTGGCACACCAGGAACCTGACCACAGGTCGAACCGGTTTGTGGTTGGAGCAGCCGACACCGCGACTATTGCTAGAGCGTCACTCGTAGGGGGACTGGCACTGCTCTTGTCCTTAAGTGCCGTGTTCTTAAGGATAAGTCTGGTCCTGCCAAAACACTACCAGACTTTTCTGCCGCACTTAATCAGCGACTGCAGCGACGCGTCACCCACCATGATGGCTAAGTGCAGCATGGCGCCACTCGTGGTCCGCTGCACTACTTTCCATTGGGTGGTGCTCAAGTCAATCCGTTCTCGGAACAACACCCTCGAACTTTGGTTCGACACGTCAGGGTGGACGACAAGATCGCCGATTTTAGCGTTGTCATTTGCTCCGCTGTCAGTGGTGATGATCTATCAGTCGCGATGAAACCGAGGTTGACACCGCTCGCAATCCGACTGTACGATGGCGCTGTCGACTCTGAATGATTTTTTTTCGGGTTACTATTATTTTTTCCTCTGAGCGACTCCTTTTGACCTTGGCGTCAACAGGGGCACCTTTGCAGCTTTCAGAGCAGATGTTCTGGGGAGCCCTTTCAACCGTGCACGTTGAAGCCTGTGGTGATGCTATTTGAGCCGCGTCAGACTCATTATTTTTAGTAATATTTTGGTTCATTTTGAATCCCACGAGTGAACGGGAAGGGGATGTTGCCCGCGGCATAGTCCGTCTACCGCGGGAGGTCGAAAAATAAAACTGGAGGGCGTCAGGTATCCAGAGTCCGCATACTAACGGCTGAGCACCCCTCGGTCATGAATCCTTCAGCATGCTGTTCCACCTTGGATTGAGGTAATTTTCCGAAAAGTTGTCTTCTCTTTGCCCGACTACCATTAGTCAGCACCCTTGGTAGAGACATGACCATACCAAGGACCTGCTTCCAGCCGCATCCACGAGGAGAGTATAGTCGCACTTCTAACAGTGTGTGCAGATCGGCGCGTATTTCAAGTAATAATTACACGCTAGTCCCCTTGCATACCAGTTAGCTGACGGCTACCATACGCAGCCGAGTCTAGAAAATTCAAGCTCACCTCTCTAGCCCTTGTAGTCTCTGAAATCTACGCGTTCATTCAGACAGACGGACGGATGGAGAAACGGAAAGACGGACGGACAGACGGACAGTGCTTAATCGACTGGGTTAGTGATGCTGATCAAGAATATATATTCTTTATGGGGTCGGATATGCCCCCTTCTGCTTTTAACATACATTTGCACAAAACCATTATACCCTTTTTACCTATTAAAAATATCAAATAAACTTGATCTGCGTATGGTATATTTATTTATTTATTATAAACAGTCGACAAAGCGAGTGTCAAGGAAAATGTTTAAGGAACATAAAATATAAATATATACAAATAAATATTAAAAGCTAAAAACCTAACGAGTTACAACGATTTCTAATAACATCACCGACCTGGTGGGGGTATTTTATTTGCCAGTCCGGCCAACTATGCCACTAATCACAGCTAATTATTATCAGTGGCGTTTTTAGAACCTACAGCTAAATAGGAAGGCGTTAGTAGTATAAATATAAATGTAAATTTAATTTAAATTACATAAAATAGTCAGGAAAAGTGAAAGAAACAATATTAATTATAATAATAATTAGTCTTTGATGGAAAGAAGAAAGGAAAGAGACCGAGATGGAACATCACTGACCCGATGGGGGTATTTCTTAGCCCGTCCGGCAAGCTATGCCCCTGCTCACAGCTGAGGGTAGTCAGTGATTTCCCTAAGGTATCCTGAAAGCAAAGATTTTATTAGTGGAAGAGAGAGTTCTGAGGAGAGCACGTGGTATAGGCTTTTATATTGCAGGCATAATACACGATCAAAATTATGCAAAGCATACTCTGTCGTGCATGTAGGCAGAAATAAGGGGTAATAGTTTCTAGTAGGCCAAAAGGGAACAGAGAAGTTCAAGCGACCTAAAAGAAACGAGGAATCATTGTCGCCACGGTTGGTTAGAGACAGAAGATTAAGGAGTGAAAGACTGCTGGAGTACGACTGCAGACGAAGATTGGGATCCCAGTTTAAACCACGTAAAGCAAAGAGCAGAAATTGCTTCTGAACGGACTCAATACGATCCTGGTGGATTTTATACTGCGGACACCAGATACACGAACAGTATTCCAGGATTGGGCGCACAAGTGAAATGTAAAGAAGTTTCGTTGTGAAGGGATCGTTGAACTCCTTCGACCAACGTTTAATAAACCCAAGAACACCTTTAGCCTCGTTTACAATAGAGGATATGTGAAAATTGAATTTCAGCTTTGAACTTCCAGGTATTTTACTGTTAGTATACGTTGCAATGGAACATTGTCAATTGTATATCTACCTGAATGTGACTAAGAACGACTAAAAGTCATAAACATGCACTTTGAACAGTTTAGATGCAACTGATTGGCCGAACACCAAAGTTGCATAGAGTTAAAATCATCCTGTAAACTAGTGTATTGTAGGAAATTGGCATACGAGTAAATAAATTTACATAAGTATGCGAGCATGTGATATTATAGAGTGGTCATTTATGAAAAGAGTAAATAGTAAAGGTCCAAGATGACTACCCTCAGGTAAACCTGACGACACATAAATCTGTTTAGAAATATTAGATCTAAGAGAGACTCTTTGAGTTCTACCCTTTAGATAAGATGAAATCCAAGACAGAAGAGAGGGAGGGAAACCAATACGGTCGAGTTTTAGCAATAAAACTTCATGTTGTACAGAGTCAAATGCTTTACTAAAGTCAGTGTAAATGACATCAGTTTGCTTTTTTTGCCAGAAAAGCATAATTTACCAGCGAGGTAAAACAAGTTGGTCGTACTTTACCGGCTCTTAATTAAACCATGCTGAGCAGGGGATAAAAGTGATTTGCAGAGATGCTGCAAAGCGAAAGTAATTATTTTTATACCCTGAACCCTGAACATGGTTTTATGCAAATGTATGTAACAGGCAGAAGGAAGCATCTCCGACCCCATAAAGTATATATATTATTGATCAGGGCGACCAGTCGAGTCGATTTAGTCATGTCTGTTGGCGGGCGTTTAGAATTTAATCATATAGATTTAAGGATCGAGCAGGGCGAAATTTTGCCAAATATGAATTGAGAGAAAGAGTTGATTTATGCCACTGTAAAAAGGGCCCGACGCAGATATGCTGTCGCTTAATGTTCCCTCAATCCCTGTCCTACCCTATCGGATCTCCAATAAAAGTAAAAAGAGGTGGCGGTCGGTTAATATATGACAGCTACTTCTGCCTCTCACCGGTGGCCGGAATGTGATATATATAGATATAAGCCAATGTAGGCAAATTTGGCAAAATCCGAATGCCGGATTTAACAATGTAAATGCTTTGAATAATTGAATAAATAAATTAATAAATAGATTAATACATATATAAATAAATACGCAATAAATAAGGGAATAAATATGCAAAAAGTATTAAAAAAATTAGACGGTAAATTAATAAATAATAATAATAATAATAAATAAATAAATAAACTGATAAATAGGCAATTTTCTTAATAGCTAAATTGACAAACATGCAACAATTATTTGGGCTTATAAGCGCTGCTCGTTCGCGTAGTGACCACCATTTGAGGCTGGCGTGATCGGTGATTACCGTGAATGGCATTTTTTCGATGTACGGCCTGAACTTTTGGACAGCTAATACCGCGGCCAGATATTCTTTCTTCGTCACCGAGAAATTCACCTGGTGTTTATCAATCTTGGCGGAGAATAACGATATTGGCCTTTCAAAGCCCTCGGCATCTATTTGGAACAGTACCGCCCCAGCTCCGAATCGAGATGCATCGCACTGCACATAAAACCTACGCGAGAAGTCAGCGTGAACCAATACAGGAGCGGATGTAAGCGCCTCTTTCAATTCACGCACGGCTTTCGCTGCTTCATGGCTCAAATGGAATTTTCCTCTCGGACTCCCTTTTAGTACCTCCGTAAATGGTGCTGCTATTTCCGCAAAGTTTCTGATGAACCGGCGGTACCATCCCGCGGTTCCCAGAAAATTGCGCACTTCCTTGACGGATCGAGGTTCCGGGATTACAAAGTCCGAAGGGCATCATGACAAATTGATAGAGCGGGCACCCTGGCACAGTAAAGGCCGTGTATGCTTTGCTGCCTTCCTCCAACTCAATCTGCCAGAATGCGAACTTGAGGTCAATGCTGGAAATATAAAAAGTATGATCGATCCGCGAAAGTATACCCTCGATGCATGAAAGTGGATAGGCGTCTTTGACGGTCACAGCGTTGAGCTTGCGCACATCTAAACAGAAACAATTTTTATCCGGCCCTCGCACAATTGTAGTGCGGTTACTCCACGGATTATCACTGACTTCGATGACTCCCAAGGCCATCCTCTGTCTACCTCGCCCCAAACAACTTTCTGCATCGCCGGAGATAGCGGATAATGGCGGTCTTTCACCGGTGTCATCCCTTCGATCAGCTCTATCCTGTGCGTTTCCACAGCCGTCTTCCCCAGTCCTACCTTCTCAAAAGCCAAAAACTCTTCTTTTGCTGAGTCCAGCCGACTTTTCTCTTCGCTTCCCAGGTCCCAAGCTTCTGCCTCTAATTCCTGATCTTTTATGGATTGGACCTATAATGGATTGAACCTCGCCCAAAGCCGTTCGCAGCATAGGTACATATCGCTCTATCGGTACTCCGAGCTCGGCTAAAAATTTGCGAGAGCCACGCCCCAAGAGACTGACTGAGGCCCCAGTGTCCAACAGTCCAGCAATTCATTTGCCTTCGATGCTGACCTCCGCAAACACTCTCGAATCGAGTTTTTTTTGACGGACTCAACAACCTTTCGTCTCACCGAGCGTCCTCTCGTGATTCGATCGCGTGCCTTTTTCACTTTGCGAGTAACTAATAGCATTCCGTCAAGCTGCCGTGCCTTAAAAATTATATTCCTAGCTAACCTATATGCCCTTATCCTTTCTTCGTAGGGTAGGTGACTTAAATTTTTATTTTGCATGCTGATAATGATTTTTTTTTTGCTATCGGGCTTATCTTCCACTACTTCGCGGAACCCATTCGTGAACGCGACTCTCCCACTCTGGTCACGCCCACTCTGCCGTTTCCCGTGCACTCTGGACATTTCGGTGCGAAGGTGTCCGGCTTTCCACATCGATAGCAAAATATCCCACGCTTATCGTTTAGCCAATCCCTCTAATCGTGTCCCTGCTGGCCGCAGTTCCAGCATCCCGGTCTCAGGCTTGCCGACTTAATTTTTATCTCCTTGTCCTCCGGCTCGGCCATAGGCTCGTCGGCAGGATAATCTTCAAGCGAGCCAACATTTGACTTACCCTGCCCCGCATATCTTGGATTCGTGCCGTATGCTGCACGAGCATTATGTTGACCCAAACTCGCCTCGATCTCGTTGCATTCTTTCCGCAAATGATCTACCAAGTACACGTCCATGGAGTAGATGTAGCGCCTTATGGAGTCTCTCAAGCCTTTCATTATCAGTTTTATCAGCCTGGACTAGGGGACTGGAGCTTCTAATCGTGATGCCATTGCCATCGCCTGAATGAAGTCGTTAACAGACTCTCCAGGGAGCTGCCTTAGCTCGTTGCCTTAGCTCCTGCATCCGATCCATGTCGTCCCAGCTACCTCTAAGCCTTCCTAATAGAGCCCTACCGAGATCGTCACAATTAATCATCGGCTGCTGCCTCACATGTAGCCAATACCACTCTCTGGCACGCCCATTTACCAGCACGTGAAAATTCCTCAAGACCTCGTCCTCTGAAGGTACTACAATTTGAAGACAGACGGATCCCCGATCGTTCGACCCGTCAAAGGACACTTCCCATTTGTCTACTTTGACCCAAGGCGGACCTGAGGGTGGTCTGGGAGTTGGTCGAATGTGGCATCCGTCTCTGCGATCATCCCCTCCAGTTGTCGCCTGCCTAAATTCTCCTGCTCTCCTGTTTTCACCTACTGTACGGCCTGGGTTTATGCCAATCCCACCCTTGTCCTCCACTCAGTCCACTCGAGGTACTTGACCGCTTCGGCGGTGGCCTGGTAGCTGGAACCCCAACCTGATCTCCTACCTGAATGCCTGCGCTATGCTTGATTCCATTGACTGTCTATAGGTCTCATGGGCCTGGAAGAGAGCGACATTTATGGGTGAGGCTATTTCTGAGTCTATAGCGGCTTATAGTCTATGAGTTGTGGATTCAACTCGGCTGGGGGTGGCGCCGGTGGCCTTGCTGGAGTTCTTGTTAATCCTACGCCCCTTGTGGCTGTGACTCCATCCTCTTCCCAAGAATCTTGCGCAACATTGCCTGCTTCTGAGCGCAGCGGATAGGAATGGCTGGCTACAGAACCCGTATTTTCCCTTTCGGTCATTATATTAACTATATTTGAACTCGGCTAACAAAAAAATATTTTCCTACTTAAATGCATAAATAAATAACAAATAATTGAACACAATACCAATTAATTAAACACAATACTAATTAACAACAATCCCACAATGTAAGGGATCACCATCTGGCGGAATCGACCGTCGTTCTAATCTACGTCTTCTACCAATCCGCTCCGATCAAAGAAAAAACAACAATACATTTAAATGAGACTAACTGATCCGATCGTCAGATGTGCTGACGGTCGTAAACTATCTAATTTGTTTGCCGTCTCGATACCTATCGGTAGGATGCTGCGCATGGCTACTTAATAATTGTACCATGGGTCACCCTATCACAACAGAATACTTCCGTCGACACCCAAATTAGGGGAAACGCACGCACTACCGTTTATCCGTTTATGTATCCCTATCCTGATTTAAGCTTTATCGTCGTCATTTTTGTCGCTTCCACTCTCGTGCCCAGTAGAAAGCTACACTGCTTTCTAAAAGCGTGAGTGCCGTACCGGCATATCGACAATCTAGACGTGATCCAAAACTACCCTCGGTACAATTATTTTGTGTCAAATCAAACAGACAAGTCACCTGAGGCCTATGACAAAAAACATGCATCGCCAGAAAAAAAAAACGCATCAGGGTACTCCCAAGCTCATCCTCCACCGCGCAATTACAATAAAAACAACGACTTTTTGTAAGCCGCGGTTTCTGATGGCCCGGAGAGTAGCCATATATAAGTTAACAGAAGTCAACGCAAGTGAAAATGTAATTTGATATCACACCAGCCACAGAAGCTGACATTGCACGAGGCGCAAGCTAAGCATTTTAGCGGCCGTTGTGAGTTGAATTCAATAGCTTAAGTCTTTTCTATTTGTATCCCTTAGCTTTAGTTTTATTTCGGTTTTTGATTGCGGCGCATCGGCCCAATGTAACTGATGGTTATCTTCAATTACTGGTCCGAGCGACCTAGTGATTAATAAATGATTAATAAATATTTAATTTATATATATATATATATATATATTTTTTTTAATTCATCTCGCGTGACACTCTGATTACAGGAACCCGTTTCAACGAACACGGTCTGAACACATCCTGATGTTTTCAAAAGATTGGTCGCCATATTTGTAACATGTGTTGTGGTTTCGGGGGGCAACCTCAGCTAGCTCAGTATTCCCAGGGGTGGGTAACCTCAACCCTGCCCCTAGACGGTACAAAATTCCAAAACAATTCGACCTACACAACACTACATACGAACGTACATACACACAAATGATCGTACGAGTTGGCAGGCCCGGTGTTATCGGCCACAACGTACCCGCCTTTCCTGCAACGGCTATTTAAATTTGAACCCTATTGCCCTTTAATTATAACTGACGGCCGACTTATTCTATGGCGTCGGTGATTCTCCCTACCTCACACTTACACATAATTTTTGTTTCGCTCATAAATAAAATTTAATAAATAAACATTTCTTTTGACTTACGTTAAATGAACAGTTTGGCCGCTAGATGGTAATGCTTAATGTTTGGCGGGCGTTTAGAATTTAATCATATAGATTTAAGGATCGAGCAGGGCGAAATTTTGCCAAATATGAATTGAGAGAAAGAGTTGATTTATGCCACTGTAAAAAGGGCCCGACGCAGATATGCTGTCGCTTAATGTTCCCTCAATCCCTGTCCTACCCTATCGGATCTCCAATAAAAGTAAAAAGAGGTGGGGGTCGGGTAATATATGACAGCTACTTCTGCCGCGCACCGGTGGCCGGAATGTGATATATATATAGATATAAGCCAATGTAGGCAAATTTGGCAAAATCCGAATGCCGGATTTAACAATGTAAATGATATGAATAATTGAATAAATAAATTAATAAATAGACTAATACATATATAAATAAATACGCAATAAATAAGGGAATAAATATGCAAAAAGTAATAAAAAAAATTGGACGGTAAATTAATAAATAATAATAATAATAATAAGTAAATAAATAAACTGATAAATAGGCAATTTTCCTAATAGCTAAATTGACAAACATGCAACAATTATTTGGGCTTATAAGCGCTGCTCGTTCGCGTAGAGACCACCATTTGAGGCTGGCGTGATCGCTGATTACCGTGAATGGCATCTTTTCGATGTACGGCCTGAACTTTTGGACAGCTAATACCGCGGCCAGATATTCTTTCTTCGTCACCGAGAAAT
The DNA here is from genome assembly GCA_035041545.1 of Drosophila colorata. Classification (NCBI taxonomy): domain Eukaryota; kingdom Metazoa; phylum Arthropoda; class Insecta; order Diptera; family Drosophilidae; genus Drosophila; species Drosophila colorata. The sequence continues at coordinate 181,113 of JAWNLD010000654.1, forward strand.
TCACCTGGTGTTTATCAATCTTGGGGAGAATAACGATATTGGCCTTTCAAAGCCCTCGGCATATTTGGAACAGTACCGCCCCAGCTCCGAAACGAGATACATCGCACTGCACATAAAACCTACGCGAGAAGTCAGCGTGAACCAATACAGGAGCGGATGTAAGCGCCTCTTTCAATTCACGCACGGCTTACGCTGCTTCATGGCTCAAATGGAATTTTCCTCTCGGACTCCCTTTTAGTACCTCCGTAAATGGTGCTGCTATTTCCGCAAAGTTTCTGATGAACCGGCGGTACCATCCCGCGGTTCCCAGAAAATTTCGCACTTCCTTGACGGATCGAGGTTCCGGGATTCGCTGAATTGTTGCTACGCGGTCAGTGTCGGTTCGTAAGGTCCCTTCACCTACTTTAAATCCGAGATACTTGATCTTGGATTTTTTTGGCAGACGTTGTGCCACCCGCCTTAAGTATTTTATGTGCGTCTCAAGGTCCGGAGCGATAATCAAAAGATCGTCCAGATAAACGAACACGTTTGACCTGAGGATTACCTTGTCCATTTGGCGGCACAGTCGCTGAGCGGCATTACAAATTCCGAAGGACATCATGACAAATTGATAGAGCCGGCACCCTGGCACAGTAAAGGCCGTGTATGCTTTGCTGCCTTCCTCCAACTCAATCTGCCAGAATGCGAACTTGAGGTCAATGCTGGAAATATAAAAAGTATGATCGATCCGCGAAAGTATACCCTCGATGCATGAAAGTGGATAGGCGTCTTTGACGGTCACAGCGTTGAGCTTGCGCACATCTAAACAGAAACAATTTTTATCCGGCCCTCGCACAATTGTAGTGCGGTTACTCCACGGATTATCACTGACTTCGATGACTCCCAAGGCCATCCTCTTGTCTACCTCGCCCCAAACAACTTCCTGCATCGCCGGAGATAGCGGATAATGGCGGTCTTTCACCGGTGTCATCCCTTCGATCAGCTCTATCCTGTGCGTTTCCACAGCCGTCTTCCCCAGTCCTACCTTCTCAAAAGCCAAAAACTCTTCTTTTGCTGAGTCCAGCCGACTTTTCTCTTCGCTTCCCAGGTCCCAAGCTTCTGCCTCTAATTCCTGATCTTTTATGGATTGGACCTATAATGGATTGAACCTCGCCCAAAGCCGTTCGCAGCATAGGTACATATCGCTCTATCGGTACTCCGAGCTCGGCTAAAAATTTGCGAGAACCACGCCCCAAGAGACTGACTGAGGCCCCAGTGTCCAACAGTCCAGCAATTCATTTGCCTTCGATGCTGACCTCCGCAAACACTCTCGAATCGAGTTTTTTTTTGACGGACTCAACAACCTTTCGTCTCACCGAGCATCCTCTCGTGATTCGATCGCGTGCCTTTTTCACTTTGCGAGTAACTAATAGCATTCCGTCAAGCTGCCGTGCCTTAAAAATTATATTCCTAGCTAACCTATATGCCCTTATCCTTTCTTCGTAGGGTAGGTGACTTAAATTTTTATTTTGCATGCTGATAATGATACTCTTTTTGCTAGCGGGCGTAAACGCGACTCTCCCACTCTGGTCACGCCCACTCTGCCGTTTCCCGTGCACTCTGGACATTTCGGTGCGAAGGTGTCCGGCTTTCCACATCGATAGCAAAATATCCTACGCTTATCGTTTAGCCAATCCCTCTAATCGTGTCCCTGCTGGCCGCAGTTCCAGCATCCCGGTCTCAAGTCTCTCAAGCCTTTCTTTATCAGTTTTATCAGCCTGGACTAGGGGACTCGAGCTTCTAATCGTGATGCCATTGCCGCCATCGCCTGAATGAAGTCGTTAACAGACTCTTCAGGGAGCTGCCTTAGCTCGTTGCCTTAGCTCCTGCATCCGATCCATGTCGTCCCAGCTACCTCTAAACCTTCCTAATAGAGCCCTACTGAGATCGTCACAATTAATCATCGGCCGCTGCCTCACATGTAGCCAATACCACTCTCTGGCACGCCCATTTACCAGCACGTGAAAATTCCTCAAGACCTCGTCCTCTGAAGGTACTACAATTTGAAGACAGACGGATCCCCGATCGTTCGACCCGTCAAAGGACACTTCCCATTTGTCTACTTTGACCCAAGGCGGACCTGAGGGTGGTCTGGGAGTTGGTCGAATGTGGCATCTGTCTCTGCGATCATCCCCTCCAGTTGTCGCCTGCCTAAATTCTCCTGCTCTCGTGTTTTCACCTACTGTCCGGCCTGGGTTTATGCCAATCCCACCCTTGTCCTCCACTCAGTCCACTCGAGATACTTGACCGCTTCGGCGGTTTCCTGGTAGTTGGTGTGGCGCTATGGTGTCTTTTCGGGACAGCACAATGATGCGCCGTCCCCGTTGGATGACTTGGGCTTATATTCTCCCTGACGGTCGCAGTAGTAAACTGGCTGCGACTCCTAGGCGGTGGAGTGGGTCTGGCCATATCGTTGGTGGCCTTCATCATTTCCTGGAACCCCAACCTGATCTCCTACCTGAATGCCTGCGCTATGCTTGATTCCATTGACTGTCTATAGGTCTCATGGGCCTGGAAGAGAGCGACATTTATGGGTGAGGCTATTTCTGAGTCTATAGCGGCTTATAGTCTATGAGTTGTGGATTCAACTCGCCTGGGGGTGGTGCCGGTGGCCTTGCTGAAGTTCTTGCTAATCCTACGCCCCTTGTGGCTGTGACTCCATCCTCTTCCCAAGAATCTTCTTGCGCAACATTACCTGCTTCTGAGCGCAGCGGATAGGAATGGCTGGCTACAGAACCCGTATTTTCCCTTTCGGTCATTATATTAACTATATTTGAACTCGGCTAGCAAAAAACTATTTTCCTACTTAAATGCACACATAAATAACAAATAATTGAACACAATACCAATTAATTAAACACAATACTAATTAACAACAATCCCACAATGTAAGGGATCACCATCTGGCGGAATCGACCGTCGTTCTAATCTACGTCTTCTACCAATCCGCTCCGATCAAAGAAAAAACAACAATACATTTAAATGAGACTAACTGATCCGATCGTCAGATGTGCTGACGGTCGTAATCTATCTAATTTGTTTGCCGTCTCGATACCTATCGGAAGGATGCTGCGCATGGCTACTTAATAATTGTACCATGGGTCACCCTATCACAACAGAATACTTCCGTCGACACCCAAATTAGGAGAAACACACGCACTATCTAACAAAAGAGAGACACCTATCCGTTTATGTATCCCTATCCTGATTTAAGCTTTATCGTCGTCATTTTTGTTGCTTCCACTCTCGTGCCCAGTAGAAAGCTACACTGCTTTCCAAAAGCGTGAGTGCCGTACCGGCATATCGACAATCTAGACGCGATCCAAAACTACCCTCGGTACAATTATTTTGTGCCAAATCAACCAGACAAGTCACCTGAGGCCTATGACAAAAAACATGCATCGCCAGAAAAAAAAAAAAACGCATCAAGGTCATCCTCCACCGCGCAATTACAATAAAAACAACGAATTTTTTGTAAGCCGCGGTTTCTGATGGCCCGGAGAGTATACGAACGTACATACACACAAATGATCGTACGAGTTGGCAGGCCCGGTGTTATCGGCCACAACGTACCCGCCTTTCCTGCAACGGCTATTTAAATTTGAGCCCTATTGCCCTTTAATTATAACTGACGGCCGACTTATTCCATGGCCTCGGTGATTCTCCCTCCCTCACACTTACATAATTTTTGTTTCGCTCATAAATAAAATTTAATAAATAAACATTTCTTTTGACTTACGTTAAATGAACAGTTTGGCCGCTAGATGGCAATGCTTAATGTTTGGCGGGCGGTTAGAATTCAATCATATAGATTTAAGGATCGAGCAGGGCGAAATTTTTCCAAATATGAATTGAGAGAAAGAGTTGATTTATGCCACTGTAAAAAGGGCCCACCGCAGATATGCTGTCGCTTAATGTTCCCTCAATCCCTGTCCTACCCTATCGGATCTCCAATAAAAGTAAGAAGAGGTGGGGGTCGGTTAATATATGACAGCTACTTCTGCCTCGCACCGGTGGCCGGAATGTGATATATATATAGATATAAGCCAATGTAGGCAAATTTGGCAAAATCCGAATGCCGGATTTAACAACGTAAATGATATGAATAATTGAATAAATAAATTAATAAATAGATAAATACATATATAAATAAATACGCAATAAATAAGGGAATAAATATGTAAAAAGTAATAAAAAAAATTAGACGGTAAATTAATAAATAATAATAATAAATAAATAAATAAACTGATAAATAGGCAATTTCTTAATAGCTAAATTGACAAACATGCAACAATTATTTGGGCTTATAAGCGCTGCTCGTTCGCGTAGAGACCACCATTTGAGGCTGGCGTGATCGCTGATTACCGTGAATGGCATCTTTTCGATGTACGGCCTGAACTTTTGGACAGCCAATACCGCGGCCAGATATTCTTTCTTCGTCACCGAGAAATTCACCTGGTGTTTATCAATCTTGGGGAGAATAACGATATTGGCCTTTCAAAGCCCTCGGCATATTTGGAACAGTACCGCCCCAGCTCCGAAACGAGATACATCGCACTGCACATAAAACCTACGCGAGAAGTCAGCGTGAACCAATACTGGAGCGGATGTAAGCGCCTCTTTCAATTCACGCACGGCTTTCGCTGCTTCATGGCTCAAATGGAATTTTCCTCTCGTACTCCCTTTTAGTACCTCCGTAAATGGTGCTGCTATTTCCGCAAAGTTTCTGATGAACCGGCGGTACCATCCCGCGGTTCCCAGAAAATTTCGCACTTCCTTGACGGATCGAGGTTCCGGGATTCGCTGAATTGTTGCTACGCGGTCAGTGTCGGTTCGTAAGGTCCCTTCACCTACTTTAAATCCGAGATACTTGAGACTCTTGGATTTTTTTTGGCAGACGTTGTGCCACCAGCCTTAAGTATTTTATGTGCGTCTCAAGGTCCGGAGCGATAATCAAAAGATCGTCCAGATAAACGAACACGTTTGACCTGAGGATTACCTTGTCCATTTGGCGGCACAGTCGCTGAGCGGCATTACAAATTCCGAAGGACATCATAGATAGAGCCGGCACCCTGGCACAGTAAAGGCCGTGTATGCTTTGCTGCCTTCCTCCAACTCAATCTGCCAGAATGCGAACTTGAGGTCAATGCTGGAAATATAAAAAGTATGATCGATCACTGACTTCGATGACTCCCAAGGCCATCTTCTTGTCTACCTCGCCCCAAACAACTTCCTGCATCGCCGGAGATAGCGGATAATGGCGGTCTTTCACCGGTGTCATCCCTTCGATCAGCTCTATCCTGTGCGTTTCCACAGCTGTCTTCCCCAGTCCTACCTTCTCAAAAGCCAAAAACTCTTCTTTTGCTGAGTCCAGCCGACTTTTCTCTTCGCTTCCCAGGTCCCAAGCTTCTGCCTCTAATTCCTGATCTTTTATGGATTGGACCTATAATGGATTGAACCTCGCCCAAAGCCGTTCGCAGCATAGGTACATATCGCTCTATCGGTACTCCGAGCTCGGCTAAAATTTTGCGAGAACCACGCCCCAAGAGACTGACTGAGGCCCCAGTGTCCAACAGTCCAGCAATTCATTTGCCTTCGATGCTGACCTCCGCAAACACTCTCGAATCGAGTTTTTTTTGACGGACTCAACAACCTTTCGTCTCACCGAGCGTCCTCTCGTGATTCGATCGCGTGCCTTTTTCACTTTGCGAGTAACTAAAAGCATTCCGTCAAGCTGCCGTGCCTTAAAAATTATATTCCTAGCTAACCTATGTGCCCTTATCCTTTCTTCGTAGGGTAGGTGACTTAAATTTTTATTTTGCATGCTGATAATGATACTCTTTTTTCTATCGGGCTTATCTTCCACTACTTCGCGGAACCCTTTCGTGAACGCGACTCTCCCACTCTGGTCACGCCCACTCTGCCGTTTCCCGTGCACTCTGGACATTTCGGTGCGAAGGTGTCCGGCTTTCCACATCGATAGCAAAATATCCTACGCTTATCGTTTAGCCAATCCCTCTAATCGTGTCCCTGCTGGCCGCAGTTCCAGCATCCCGGTCTCAAGTCTCTCAAGCCTTTCTTTATCAGTTTTATCAGCCTGGACTAGGGGATTCGAGCTTCTAATCGTGATGCCATTGCCGCCATCGCCTGAATGAAGTCGTTAACAGACTCTTCAGGGAGCTGCCTTAGCTCGTTGCCTTAGCTTCTGCATCCGATCCATGTCGTCCCAGCTACCTCTAAACCTTCCTAATAGAGCCCTACCGAGATCGTCACAATTAATCATCGGCTGCTGCCTCACATGTAGCCAATACCACTCTCTGGCACGCCCATTTACCAGCACGTGAAAATTCCTCAAGACCTCGTCCTCTGAAGGTACTACAATTTGAAGACAGACGGATCCCCGATCGTTCGACCCGTCAAAGGACACTTCCCATTTGTCTACTTTGACCCAAGGCGGACCTGAGGGTGGTCTGGGAGTTGGTCGAATGTGGCATCCGTCTCTGCGATCATCCCCTCCAGTTGTCGCCTGCCAAAATTCTCCTGCTCTCGTGTTTTCACCTACTGTCCGGCCTGGGTTTATGCCAATCCCACCCTTGTCCTCCACTCAGTCCACTCGAGGTACTTGACCGCTTCGGCGGTTTCCTGGTAGTTGGTGTGGCGCTATGGTGTCTTTTCGGGACAGCACAATGATGCGCCGTCCCCGTTGGATGACTTGGGCTTATATTCTCCCTGACGGTCGCAGTAGTAAACTGGCTGCGACTCCTAGGCGGTGGAGTGGGACTGGCCATATCGTTGGTGGCCTTCATCATTTCCTGGAACCCCAACCTGATCTCCTACCTGAATGCCTGCGCTATGCTTGATTCCATTGACTGTCTATAGGTCTCATGGGCCTGGAAGAGAGCGACATTTATGGGTGAGGCTATTTCTGAGTCTATAGCGGCTTATAGTCTATGAGTTGTGGATTCAACTCGCCTGGGGGTGGTGCCGGTGGCCTTGCTGGAGTTCTTGCTAATCCTACGCCCCTTGTGGCTGTGACTCCATCCTCTTCACAAGAATCTTCTTGCGCAACATTACCTGCTTCTGAGCGCAGCGGATAGGAATGGCTGGCTACAGAACCCGTAATTTCCCTTTCGGTCATTATATTAACTATATTTGAACTCGGCTAACAAAAAACTATTTTCCTACTTAAATGCATACATAAATAACAAATAATTGAACACAATACCAATTAATTAAACACAATACTAATTAACAACAATCCCACAATGTAAGGGATCACCATCTGGCGGAATCGACCGTCGTTCTAATCTACGTCTTCTACCAATCCGCTCCGATCAAAGAAAAAACAACAATACATTTAAATGAGACTAACTGATCCGATCGTCAGATGTGCTGACGGTCGTAATCTATCTAATTTGTTTGCCGTCTCGATACCTATCGGAAGGATGCTGCGCATGGCTACTTAATAATTGTACCATGGGTCACCCTATCACAACAGAATACTTCCGTCGACACCCAAATTAGGAGAAACACACGCACTATCTAACAAAAGAGAGACACCTATCCGTTTATGTATCCCTATCCTGATTTAAGCTTTATCGTCGTCATTTTTGTCGCTTCCACTCTCGTGGCCAGTAGAAAGCTACACTGCTTTCCAAAAGCGTGAGTGCCGAACCGGCATATCGACAATCTAGACGCGATCCAATTATTTTGTGCCAAATCAACCAGACAAGTCACCTGAGGCCTATGACAAAAAACATGCATCGCCAGAAAAAAAAAAAAAACGCATCAAGGTACTCCCAAGGTCATCCTCCACCGCGCAATTACAATAAAAACAACGATTTTATTGTAAGCCGCGGTTTCTGATGGCCCGGAGAGTATACGAACGTACATACACACAAATGATCGTACGAGTTGGCAGGCCCGGTGTTATCGGCCACAACGTACCCGCCTTTCCTGCAACGGCTATTTAAATTTGAGCCCTATTGCCCTTTAATTATAACTGACGGCCGACTTATTCCATGGCCTCGGTGATTCTCCCTCCCTCACACTTACATAATTTTTGTTTCGCTCATAAATAAAATTTAATAAATAAACATTTCTTTTGACTTACGTTAAATGAACAGTTTGGCCGCTAGATGGCAATGCTTAATGTTTGGCGGGCGGTTAGAATTTAATCATATAGATTTAAGGATCGAGCAGGGCGAAATTTTTCCAAATATGAATTGAGAGAAAGAGTTGATTTATGCCACTGTAAAAAGGGCCCGGCGCAGATATGCTGTCGCTTAATGTTCCCTCAATCCCTGTCCTACCCTATCGGATCTCCAATAAAAGTAAAAAGAGGTGGGGGTCGGTTAATATATGACAGCTACTTCTGCCTCGCAGCGCTGCTCGTTCGCGTAGAGACCACCATTTGAGGCTGGCGTGATTGGTGATTACCGTGAATGGCATCTTTTCGATGTACGGCCTGAACTTTTGGACAGCCAATACCGCGGCCAGATATTCTTTCTTCGTCACCGAGAAATTCACCTGGTGTTTATCAATCTTGGGGAGAATAACGATATTGGCCTTTCAAAGCCCTCGGCATATTTGGAACAGTACCGCCCCAGCTCCGAAACGAGATACATCGCACTGCACATAAAACCTACGCGAGAAGTCAGCGTGAACCAATACTGGAGCGGATGTAAGCGCCTCTTTCAATTCACGCACGGCTTTCGCTGCTTCATGGCTCAAATGGAATTTTCCTCTCGGACTCCCTTTTAGTACCTCCGTAAATGGTGCTGCTATTTCCGCAAAGTTTCTGATGAACCGGCGGTACCATCCCGCGGTTCCCAGAAAATTTCGCACTTCCTTGACGGATCGAGGTTCCGGGATTCGCTGAATTGTTGCTACGCGGTCAGTGTCGGTTCGTAAGGTCCCTTCACCTACTTTAAATCCGAGATACTTGAGACTCTTGGATTTTTTTTGGCAGACGTTGTGCCACCAGCCTTAAGTATTTTATGTGCGTCTCAAGGTCCGGAGCGATAATCAAAAGATCGTCCAGATAAACGAACACGTTTGACCTGAGGATTACCTTGTCCATTTGGCGGCACAGTCGCTGAGCGGCATTACAAATTCCGAAGGACATCATGACAAATTGATAGAGCCGGCACCCTGGCACAATAAAGGCCGTGTATGCTTTGCTGCCTTCCTCCAACTCAATCTGCCAGAATGCGAACTTGAGGTCAATGCTGGAAATATAAAAAGTATGATCGATCCGCGAAAGTATACCCTCGATGCATGAAAGTGGATAGGCGTCTTTGACGGTCACAGCGTTGAGCTTGCGCACATCTAAACAGAAACAATTTTTATCCGGCCCTCGCATAACTGTAGTGCGGTTACTCCACGGATTATCACTGACTTCGATGACTCCCAAGGCCATCTTCTTGTCTACCTCGCCCCAAACAACTTCCTGCATCGCCGGAGATAGCGGATAATGGCGGTCTTTCACCGGTGTCATCCCTTCGATCAGCTCTATCCTGTGCGTTTCCACAGCCGTCTTCCCCAGTCCTACCTTCTCAAAAGCCAAAAACTCTTCTTTTGCTGAGTCCAGCCGACTTTTCTCTTCGCTTCCCAGGTCCCAAGCTTCTGCCTCTAATTCCTGATCTTTTATGGATTGGACCTATAATGGATTGAACCTCGCCCAAAGCCGCTCGCAGCATAGGTACATATCGCTCTATCGGTACTCCGAGCTCGGCTAAAAATTTGCGAGAACCACGCCCCAAGAGACTGACTGAGGCCCCAGTGTCCAACAGTCCAGCAATTCATTTGCCTTCGATGCTGACCTCCGCAAACACTCTCGAATCGAGTTTTTTTTGACGGACTCAACAACCTTTCGTCTCACCGAGTGTCCTCTCGTGATTCGATCGCGTGCCTTTTTCACTTTGCGAGTAACTAAAAGCATTCCGTCAAGCTGCCGTGCCTTGAAATTATATTCCTAGCTAACCTATATGCCCTTATCCTTTCTTCGTAGGGTAGGTGACTTAAATTTTTATTTTGCATGCTGATAATGATTTTTTTTTTGCTATCGGGCTTATCTTCCACTACTTCGCGGAACCCATTCGTGAACGCGACTCTCCCACTCTGGTCACGCCCACTCTGCCGTTTCCCGTGCACTCTGGACATTTCGGTGCGAAGGTGTCCGGCTTTCCACATCGATAGCAAAATATCCTACGCTTATCGTTTAGCCAATCCCTCTAATCGTGTCCCTGCTGGCCGCAGTTCCAGCATCCCGGTCTCAGGCTTGCCGACTTAATTTTTATCTCCTTGTCCTCCGGCTCGGCCATATGCTCGTCGGCAGGATAATCTTCAAGCGAGCCAACATTTGGCTTACCCTGCCCCGCATATCTTGGATTCGTGCCGTATGCTGCACGAGCATTATGTTGACCCAAACTCGCCTCGATCTCGTTGCATTCTTTCCGCAAATGTTCTACCAAGTACACGTCCATGGAGTAGATGTAGCCTTTTTTTTATCAGTTTTATCAGCCTGGACTAGGGGACTGGAGCTTCTAATCGTGATGCCATTTCCGCCATCGCCTGAATGAAGTCGTTAACAGACTCTCCAGGGAGCTGACTTAGCTCGTTGCCTTAGCTCCTGCATCCGATCCATGTCATCCCAGCTACCTCTAAACCTTCCTAATAGAGCCCTACCGAGATCGTCACAATTAATCATCGGCCGCTGCCTCACATATAGCCAATACCACTCTCTGGCACGCCCATTTACCAGCACGTGAAAATTCCTCAAGACCTCGTCCTCTGAAGGTACTACAATTTGAAGACAGACGGATCCCCGATCGTTCGACCCGTCAAAGGACACTTCCCATTTGTCTACTTTGACCCAAGGCGGACCTGAGGGTGGTCTGGGAGTTGGTCGAATGTGGCATCCGTCTCTACGATCATCCCCTCCAGTTGTCGCCTGCCTAAATTCTCCTGCTCTCCTGTTTTCACCTACTGTCCGGCCTGGGTTTATGCCAATCCCACCCTTGTCCTCCACTCAGTCCACTCGAGGTACTTGACCGCTTCGGCGGTTTCCTGGTAGCTGGTGTGGCGCTATGGTGTCTTTTCGGGACAGCACCCTGATGCGCCGTCCCCGTTGGATGACTTGGGCTTATATTCTCCCTGACGGTCGCAGTAGTCAACTGGCTGCGACTCCTAGGCGGTGGAGTGGGTCTGGCCATATCGTTGGTGGCCTTCATCATTTCATGGAACCCCAACCTGATCTCCTACCTGAATGCCTGCGCTATGCTTGATTCCATTGACTGTCTATAGGTCTCATGGGCCTGGAAGAGAGCGACATTTATGGGTGAGGCTATTTCTGAGTCTATAGCGGCTTATAGTCTATGAGTTGTGGATTCAACTCGCCTGGGGGTGGTGCCGGTGGCCTTGCTGGAGTTCTTGCTAATCCTACGCCCCTTGTGGCTGTGACTCCATCCTCTTCACAAGAATCTTCTTGCGCAACATTACCTGCTTCTGAGCGCAGCGGATAGGAATGGCTGGCTACAGAACCCGTAATTTCCCTTTCGGTCATTATATTAACTATATTTGAACTCGGCTAACAAAAAACTATTTTCCTACTTAAATGCATACATAAATAACAAATAATTGAACACAATACCAATTAATTAAACACAATACTAATTAACAACAATCCCACAATCACACAAATGATCGTACGAGTTGGCAGGCCCGGTGTTATCAGCCACAACGTACCCGCCTTTCCTGCAACGGCTATTTAAATTTGAACCCTATTGCCCTTTAATTATAACTGACGGCCGACTTATTCCATGGCCTCGGTAATTCTCCCTCCCTCACACTTACACATAATTTTTGTGTCGCTCATAAATAAAATTTAATAAATAAACATTTCTTTTGACTTACGTTAGATGAACAGTTTGGCCGCTAGATGGCAGTGCTTAATGTTTGGCGGGCTTTTGGACTAGATTTGAGGATCGAGCTGGGCGTAATTTTGCCAAATATGAATTGAGAGATAGAGTTGATTTATGCCACTGTAAAAAGGGCCCACCGCAGATATGCTGTCGCTTAATGTTCCCTCAATCCCTGTCCTACCCTATCGGAGATCCAATAAAAGTAAAAAGAGGTGGGGGTCGGTTAATATATGACAGCTACTTCTGCCTCGCACCGGTGGCCGGAATGTGATATATATATAGATATAAGCCAATGTAGGCAAATTTGGCAAAATCCAAATGCCGCATTTAACAATGTAAATGATATGAATAATTGAATAAATAAATTAATAAATAGATTAATAAACATATAAATAAATACGCAATAAATAAGGGAATAAATATAATTAAAAAGACGATAAATTAATAAGTAAATAAACGGATAAATAGGCAATTTTCCTTATAGCTAAATTGACAAACATGCAACAATTATTTGGGCTTATAAGCGCTGCTCGTTAGGCCCAATTGGTCGCATAATCTTTTTGGATGTGCCACTGTTTGGGCCACAAGTGTATACGTATATGCGATTTATATAGCCGAGAATACCGCTATATAGGCGGCTGATCTTCGGCTTCTTTAGCGATAGGGGCCGCGGCAGACTGTTGCGGCGTCGGCTTTTGCTCACTCAGTTTGTCGGTTTGGAAGGACGCCGAGAGATGAGATGATGGTATTTCCAATAAAAATTTCGTATGAGGGCAGGCTGTGTGTAGATATACATATACAGATATATGTTCCAAGAAAATATTTGGCCTCAGTAGAGTGGAAAATAGGGCCTCAAAATTAAATTTGCGGCTTGACCAGTTGTAGGCCACCTGTTGGTAACAAATACTAATTAAAACATATTTGGACATTTTCACTTGCACACTTACGCCGAACTTTAATGTAGATACCACTCGTTGTATGGACTGTGCACCTTTGCATAGCCATGAATTCGAATTTTTCTCTTATGGCCACACTTCACCATTTCCCTTCGTCGCAGTCCCGCCAAGAAAACGTGTTGTCGCCTCTTTCTTTTTTTCTGCCTGTCATCTCTTCGGCAGTCCCCACCGGCTGTCTCTCTGGCCTGTCAACTCACGCTAATCATGATACGATGAACAGGGCTGCTCCCTCCGATAAATTTCCCCACCAGGGTCGCTTGTAACAGATAAATAAAGGGCGCGGTAGTCAAATGCAACAAGGTTTCGGATATATTTACTAGGGAAACAGTTCAAAATTATCACTGATTGCAACTCGTTAACGTTAACTTTAAACAAAAGGGGAACGCAGCACGCGTATAGCCCGATGAGCATTATAACTTCAAAATTATGATTATGAATTAATCATAGATCGGGAAATCGGATGCATCACGTGGATGCTCTTAGGTAATATTCCGGTATCTACCGATAACACGATGTCCCGTGCAAGGAAAAAACCAGTTTCTGACAAAATTGATCGTAGTCAATTTAAAAATTACTTCCGTCCACTACAAACTGTAGAGGACTGCAACGACATTGAAGATGACGATACCGTATCCCACGCGGAGGTACTCACCAAAGTGCAATTAATAATTGTTCTTAAACAAACCACTAAATTTATACACGATGCTCTTGCTGCCATCAATATTTTTAGTTTATCTAATTAAAACAATCACAATTGGAATTAAAATATTTATAAAAACCATCGTGAACTTTTAGTCAACCTGTTTAAAGCTTACGGAATTAAAATGTGAGTTCTATTCCTACCAAGCACAGAAATCGAAACCCTACAAAGCGGTGCTATCCGGCCTTGACCAGCTCCCAAATGAAGATGTTAAAAACATGTTGTTGGCTCTTGGACTTGAGTGTATTGACGTCAAAACGATTGAAAGAACTACAAGAAATATACATAAATTGCTACTCTATGTTGTTTATTTTGCTAATAAAAGTATTACTATAAATCAGCTTCAAAAAGATTATCCTCACCACACCAAAATACGATGGGAATACAAAGCAAAATTGTAAAATAAAATTAAAATAATTGTTACAACTGCCAACTGTACGGCCACAGATCGAGGAATTGTGCGGTAAAAACGTCATGTGCCCACTGTGCAGGCCCTAACACAACTTCAGCATGCCCTGGCAAGAGCATTGTCAGAAGTGCAAATTGTAAGGGCGACCACGCAGCCACCGATACCGCCTGCCCCTGCCGCGTCTCCTACCAGATATTACTACAAAAACGTTCGGCACATCATTATCGCAAAACTAACGGTGCTAACAGCTTTTATCTACACCAAACCAATCATCAAAATAACCACTCTCTTTTTGATACACCGCACTCTTCTCGCTACCCAGGCACTGCAGCACATTTAAGCTACAGAGACGCTCTCACCTCGCACACTTCGCAGCGATCAAAACCTCAAGATGCTCAAGTTCTCTTCACTATGGACGAAATCAACGCTCTTACGACTGAGTTACTCAATAACCGAAACGGCTGTTCTTGTAAGATCAGGCACATCAGCGTATTTACTCACTTTGCTATTAAGTATGTCCACTCCAATGAAAATTCCTTACACTCTCTTAATATCTTTACATGGAATGCCCGTGCGTTAAAAATAAACGTGTAGAACTAATAAATTTCTTAAATCACAATCACATACCCATCTGCTTAGTTAATGAAACCTGGCTTTCTGATAATGATCGTTTTAGAATCCCGAATTTTAATCTCTATTGGCGCGATCGTAATACCAGCAGAGGTGGTGGAGTTGCAATTGCGGTTCGAAAATAATTAGCCCATAAACAAAATGATAGCATTAATAGATAGCATTGAATAGAAAACATAATGCATTGAATAGAAAATATAAGTAATTGATGTTAACGAGAATAATTGCCTGAAAATTTATTCGGTCTTTTTTGCCGGATACTCTGCAAACTGTATCAACAATTCCTGCAGCTTAAATAAAGACCGTAATCACATAAAGAGTATATATAAATTAGATTTATTAAAAATATCGCGGTTAGAAGGTCGCAGGAGACCTAAATTCTAAAAACAGAGCTTGGAACCGTGAGAGAGCTAATTGCTGGGGTAATATACTAAACGAAATCTTAACAATAGAAAATGTTGGCATATTATTTCCTATAAAGCCCACATATATTCCTGCTAACTACAAAGCCAAGCCATCGACGCTTGATATTATCCTTATTAGCGACCCTGCGCTAATTAGTGGGGTTTCTGTCAAAAGTGAGCTATCATCTGATCATCTATCTGTTATTTTTAATATCTCATCGACCGTCAAACTAACGAATAAAACATACCCAGATTTTGTTAGAACAAATTGGAATCTTTTCAAACACCTTATCAATGAAGAATTTTAAACAAATTCTACATAACATACAGAATCTCCCCAATTTCTTTAAATTAGCGACAATTTGAATAAGTTCATGAATGTGGTAACTAGTGCAATTAATAGATCTGTGCCCCAAAAACGCATTCGTAAAGAGAAAGTTGAGATTCCTAACTACATCAAAGATGTTTTCAAATTTAGGAACACAATACAAAGGCAATGATAAGGACAAGGCTTCCATTATTCCTAGCTAAACGAAATCATATAAACTCAAAATTAAGATTCGAAGTATTTAAGTTTCACAATGATATTTGGAATTAAAAACTACAATATCTTCGAAGTCACTCTACATCATTTTGGAATATTTGTAAGGCAGTTAAAAAGAAAAAGCAGTTTATTCCTTGCCTGTATAATAAGGACATGGCCTTCATCACCAGTGATGATAAAGCAAATCTTCTGGTCGATATTTTTCAACACAAACACCAGCTTACTCATCCTACTCAGACCCAGAAATAATCAATTTATTTAACAATTCCTTCTTTGATGTAACATGCAATAAAAACCAGATGGAAGAAGCTGACAAAATCACTGCTATCGCGGTCGCTAGCGTTTTAAAAGCATTAAAAACCAAAAAGTCCATAGGGCCTGATGGTCTGCCAAACATCTGTCTTAAAAATTTACCTAACAGCGGAGTTAACTTTCTAACCTTGTTGTTCAATGACTGTCTTGTTGCCAGCTATTTTCCACATAGTTGGAAAGTTGCTAAGGTTATACCTATTCTGAAACCTGGCAAGCCCACTGACTCTCCTGGTAGCTAGAGACCTATTAGTTTACTATCTTGTTTATCTGAGGTTTTTGAAAAACTCTTAAAATTTCGCCTTAAAAAAGAGCAACATAACGTTTTACCTGTTGAGCTATATGGATTTAGAGCAGGCTTTAACTGCACTCAGCCGCTCATCAAACTTCAAAATCACGTTAGCGAAAATCTAAATAATAAGCATTCAGTTGGAATGGTCACACTTGACATTGAGGCAGCATTTGATACTGTATGGCACGAAGGACTAGTTCATAAATTAAAAATCGTAGATGCACCAACATATCTCTGTAAAATCATAGAAAGTTTTCTCTCGCTTTAATGTCGAACTAAATGGTATTCAGTCCACTAAACGTCATATTTGTGCTGGTGTCCCCCAAGGCTCAGTGCTAGGCCCAATTCTTTACAATGTATATACCCACGACATTCCTAAACAAGCTAATTGCACTCTATCAATATTTGCTGAGGACAGAGCAATTTACAGTTCCAATCTCAGTCTAAATCGGATTGTTAAATCTTTACAAGACTCCTTAAGTGATCTCGAGACCTATTATCATAAATGGAAAATTAAAGTTAACTCTACAAAGACTAATGCTATTTTCTTCTCAAAAAGAAGAAAACCTTGCCATTTACCTAATAATCCTTTAATTATTATAATTCAATTCTCCGTTACAATGGGTTGACAATGTCAAGTACTTAGGACTAAACTTTCACAAAAAATTAACTTTTAGCCTCCACATTAAGTTGACCATTAACAAAATAAATAAAACAATTTGCCTGCTTTACCCTCTTATAAACAGGAAATCCAAATTATCAACCAACAACAAACTCATTTTGGTTAAAACAATTTTCTTACCTATTCTTCCTCAGTATGGAAAAAATGAGCTCAAACCCATATTAAGAAACTTCAAATGTGTTAAAATAAATTACTAAATCTTGTTTTAAATCTGCCATTTTATACGAACACAAAATTCATCCACTTTTTAGCTGTAGTATGCACAATAAACCAAAAATAAAACTTAGTTCCTTTAGGGTCGCAAATGCGTGTTTCACCACTCCAAAGATCAACAAATTTACTTCGACTCAACTTGTTGAACTTTGGGGAATATTAATTTGACAATTAAACTTCCTTTTTTCACTCTCCTCATTGTTTTTATTTCTAGTCTCTAAGTAGTTTAGGTATTAAAGTTTGTCTCCCATTTTTCCTTATTAATTATTATCAATTGTAAAATGAATATATTAATTAAAACACTAAATTTAACTTCACAGATGAAAAGCTTACGCACAACATTGAAATATGTATCATAATATAGCATTAAAAAAATTTGTATATTGAGGGAATAAGCAAATAAATAAATAATAAAAAATGATAACAGACTATTATTTTATGTGCTAGAGGAAATGGAGGACCATATAATGTACAAATACCACGATGAAATTGGTAGGGATAAAATTATGAGTTTAATTGGAAAACATTATTGGTTTCCAAAAGTAAACGACAAAGGCTTGACACGTATTGAAAACTGTTTGAAATGCATAGCGTTTTCACCGAAAACTGGAGAGGGAAAGGGATTGTTAAACGATATTCCAAAAGGCAACAAGCCTATTGAAATAATTCATATAGATCATTATGGACCAGTAGACACTGGGAGATTGAAAAGGCACTTATTTGTGGTGGTATATTTATACTACCAAAATAATGAACACAAAATAAGTTATTATGTCGCCAAAAGACTTTTTCAGGTCGTATAGTAGACCGAGATGTATAATTTCAGATATTGGAAGTTGTTTAACTTCATATGAATTTGATGAGTTTATAGAGGGAAGCAATATTAAACATATAAAAATAGCAACAGGCTCGCCCCAGGCAAACAATGATAGCAAAGCTTATAGAACCAGAAAAAGGTAAATTATCGAAAAGGTAGACCATGTACTAAACAATTCGTAACAAAGGAGCATTAAACAACTCCCGAGTAAATTGTTGATTGACGTCGAACAAAGAGGTTAAGTAGTGGATGAATTGAAAGAAAAGCTAGAAGAATTGGTTAAAGCACCAGTCGAAAAAAGTTTAACAGAAATTATAAATGAGGCAGCGAAGATTCAGGAAAAGCACAAAATTACAACAAAGCCAATTACGATAAAAATAAAAGAGAGCCAAGAAAATATAAAAATGGAGATTATGTAATGGTGAAGAATTTCGACAGCACAGTGGGTGCACATAGAAAATTAATTCCAAAGAACAAAGGACGTTATTTAATAGCAAAAGTATTAAGAAACGATAGATTTTTTTTAAAAGATGTAGAAGGTTTGCAAGTATCCCGTAATCCATATCAAGGTATGGAAAAAAAATTAAATGCCACATAAAGTAATTGAGTAATATATTATAAATTAGGTATAAAACATTGTTATTTGTAAGAAATAGATATATGAAAAATATTGTAAATCATTGGAGGTAATTACAAAATATCGTGATCAGGGGATACGACTGTTAGGATGGCCGAATTGTAGCAGGATGATGACGTCATAAGCTGCTAAGCGTGCATGCATAGCGTTTAAAACATACAGTCACTCTAACAGCGGATCTGATATGTAAAGCATTAAAGAATTATGTTAAGCATTAGCATGAGAAAAAGCAGTCAGTCTGTTGCAAGCACTGCTCGAAGAACGATCGCAAGAAAAGACTTTAATAAAATTACAACAAACCGACATCCTGACTATTAATCATCCTCTCACACGAAATATACTCTGCAGACAGAAATTCTTGTGAATTAAGATCCACAACTGGTCCTACTTCTATTCATGAAGACGGGATAACGTGTCTTTGCCTTTTCGATGCGACATAGAAAATTTAAACTGCTGAAGTCGAAAAATCAAACGGTTTAGCCTACCGGTTACATTTTCTTGCCTCATGAGCCATACTAAACTAGAATGATTCGTGACAACCTCGAACTCTTGAAATTCCGGATAACATCGGAACTTTTCTATCGCTAGAATGACAGCTAAACGTTCTCGTTCAATCACGCTGTAGTTTTTCTGAGCACTGCTCAGTTTTTTCGACATATAAGCAATTTGTTTTTCTTCAGCGTTCTAACAATAACATTTTATTCACTCAACAATTTCTATTCTTACTGTTGTAAGCAACAACAGCTCAAAAATGTGGATAAACTTTATCAGCGATTGAAGTTCGGGTTCGAATCTGGCTTGGGTCAACGGAGTTTTTTTTTACTGTTTATTTAAATTTGTATTTTATTTTATTTTTAAGCTTAACACACTTATTGGTCCAAGTGTTACTTAATGCTGGGACATCGGCGATTTGAAATATTCTGGAGCAACAAAATGGGGAAAAATTGGTATTTGGCATGCACACTCTCAAAAAGCTTTCGCAGATCAATTACAGCCTATTTTGTGAAAATTTTGCGAGAAAATTAACAACTTCGGCATACTAAACTTTGCCTGCAAATAAAAGCGAGCGTGAAGCGCGAGCATGAATTATTATTATTTATTTTTATTTTATTTTACTAAGTGCGGCCGTGGTGTCGTGTGTATGAATGCAGAGGGGTTTAATTAAATGCATGTAACGACATGTCGCCGCTGGGTTCAGGGTATCTCCTAGTCAGGCACTCCCGACTAGAGCCGTCTTACTTGTTTTATAATTATTATTAGTTAAAAACCACTTGCATTATTAGTAAAATTTTTTGTTCTTCAAATCTATTTTAAATACGTATAAAACAAATTTTCAGTGCATAATTGAAAGAACAAGTGAAATAAGAGAAATACTGAGTTTATTGACCTTACAGCTGATCTGCACACACATACAGACATGCTCTTAGCCCATCCCATGCCTATACATATGTACAAGTCCACCTAAGCATATCAAACAAAATCATATTGATTTAACGTGGATGGAAATTTTCATCAAAACACAATGCTTTAGCTCAGCTCTTTTTGGTCTGGCCACGTTGTTACTAGAGCTGATCCACTAGCTTCTAGTGATGATGGCAGCGAGGGAGTATTCTTCTACTCAGCCGGCGTAAGATCGACAGCACAAAGCAGAGATATTTTTAGTCCATAAATCGATCCCGCAACCAATGATTCAATTCTGAGTCTGAGCACTTGGGCAATTAGAATCTGTCCGTTATGAATGATAGAGATTGGGCAATATCTCTAGTGGGCTGTATAAAAAAAACCAATTTTTTGGTGCTACTGTACAAGCGGTGTATGATGCAGGTTTTCAGACTACATACGGAGTCGATACTGGATCTATATACAGCCTCGATTGATCTTGATCTTGGTTAGATACACGAGGTTAGAGCACTTTATGGTTCGATCGGCACGCAGTGGTGTAAGCAACGTGAGTATTGAAAGAGAGTGGCTGCAAGTACACGCCTTCTTTTTATAGAGCTAAATGCAAAAGCTCCTATTGGAAATAATGGTTGTAATGAGAATTACAGAGTTCTTATGAGACAGCTTACACTGGCTAGAGTTCTAATCAGCTGTCTCGGATAAAAGGCGCAAGCGAAAGCGTCATAAAGCTCTCACTTAAGCCGGAATAGCTTAGCGTAGCTTAACAAAGCTTTTATCGGTTTTACTGTGCAGGTAACACATTTGTCATAAACGATTTGCGCTGAAAAATTTAATTGAGCATTTGAACAATTATATATTGCTCTGTTGTTAGTGTCTGTGTTGGTTATCTGTCTATTTGGCGCTTCTCATTGCATTATTTGTGTTTTTGTTATTCTTTTTTGTTTTAACTTTTATTTCACACAAGAATTGTTTGTGTAAGAACTTTCATTTGAGCGTTTGCTTGCTCTATTTTAATGTGCCTTTTGCGCTCTGGCACCAAAAGTAAATTGCGTTTGATCCCTGTAATCAATATGTCGTGCTGCAAAAAAACTTGCACCGTCATGCAGGCTGATAATCCTGCACCACGGCAATTTGTTAACTGCTGGTTGTGTGAGAATATGATGCTTGAGACATGTGCAGGTCTCACTGGACGTGATAGCGAACAATTATCCGCTATTTTCAAAAAAGACTGCGGTGGATTACGTTGGCCATGCCCAGTTTGCATCGATATCCAAATTGATTTCCCCAGAATGTATAATCCTGTCAGAAATGAATTCTTTAAACTGAATAATGTCGCTAATCAGCTTTCGTGTGACTTTGACTCGGACATCCAGCTACTTAGCAATTATTAATTTAAGCCGTCGGTTAGAGTCTCATTTCGCTTTTTCAGAAACTTGGTTAAATTCTACCATACCTGACTGCGAAATGTTTTCAAATCAATTTACAGCTTATAGACATACAGGACATACAGATTCGTCGAGGTGGCCGGGTATTAATCGCAGTTAAAACTTCACTCTAGTCGGAACTTTTACATTTTACTGCGCTTACTGTCTCTGTAGAGTAACTCTTCCATTTTGTGCTTTATTTATTACTTGTTCATGTATCACTCCTTCTTCTAAATTGACATTTGAGGTGCAGCACCTGGTATGTCTTAACGACGTTTCTTCTCATGTGCGTGATAATGACTTACTTAGTGTGTTGGGTGATTTTCTTTCTAACATTTCTCGGTCATTATTCACATCCTCAAATTACGTTGTGCCTTTGGCCCATCATGACTTTTTAGATGGTATGCTTAACCTCTCGTTGGTTTAGATCAATTCTATCTTAAATCAATTAAATAGAACACTTGATCTTGTCTTTGTCGATGATCTTCATATCGCTGATATCTCTAGGTCATCCCCTCTTTCGGTCCCTGAAGATACTTAGAATACTACTCTGTTCGTTTGCAAAACTCAAAATTTACATTCGACAACGTTTATTAAGCCCAGCTATTGCTTTCGCAAAGGAAACTTTGTCTTGCTTAATAAACTTATTTATTCAACCGATTGGTCCATTCTTTATAACGCGGTTGATATAGATAAAGCTATTAAAATCTTTTAAAAAATTTAAAACTCTCTTTTAGAAGTCTGCATTCCTAATTGCATTCCTCGTCTTGATTCCTTAAACCTCCCTGGTTTACTCCCAGACTATCAAACTTAAAAGAAATGTTTGAAAAATTTAAAAAAGTCTGCTTCTAATGTTGACTTGTCGAAGTATTCCATAGTCAAGTCAAACTTTTTTTTTCATAACTCTTAGTGCTATAAGAATTATATTGCCTAATTATGTACCCTTAGCAATTCTACAGTTTTGTAAGCGAGCAATGATTCTGCTGCTTCTTCAGTGAACCTATTCTTCTGTCTCCTCTGTTAATATGTCTTATCCTTATCACCTTGTTTTTTCTAATTATATTCTTTACGTCTATGATTACCCATAGCTTCCTTATTTCTGCTTTTAAATCTTTAAAAACTTCTTACTCTTCTGGGCCGGACAACATTCCTAGTAGTCTACTCAAAGACTGCTTCGCCCTTCTTCGCCCATTGCTAAAACATTTTATTCTATCCCTTGAGTCTGCTGTTTTATCGTCTATTTGGAAAGAACCGTTTATCATTCCTCTCTACAACAAAGGTGGTAGATCTGATATAACAAACTATAGGAGCATTGCAAAACTGTTTGCTGTCAGCGGAGCGCTGTTATGTACATTTAAACTTCTTTGCAATCATACTCACATTCACAAAGTCACACACACACACACACAAATGCACGAACTAATCTGCGCACTTTACACTTCGGCTGCGCTTGCGCCCCACTATGGAAAATCGTTAGAATTGTTCAGTGTTTACTAAGAGCATCCAAATCTATCTTCAAACCAAAGCTTCTGAAGTACTTGATTTTAATTTTTTTGATATGGGATGCTTATGGGGGAGGTATCCAAAATCCGAAATATTTGATGGCTCTAGCTCTCATAGTCTCCGAGATATGCCAAGAAAACCATGTCTAAAAATCTATTTTTATCGATAATAATAAAAGAAAGCAAGATATCGAAAAAAAATTAATAACTTGTACTACGTATAGCTTAGGAGAATCTATAGTCGAAAAATTAAGGTCTCTAGCTTTTGTAGTTCCGAGATCGCTGCATTCATACAGACGGACAGACGGACGGACGTTTGGACGGACATGGCTAAATCGACTCTGCTCGTCGTCCTGATCAAAAATATACTTTGTGGGGTCGGAGATGCTTCCTTCTGCCTGCTACATACATGTGAGTTCCAAAAGTTATTCTCTTTAGAACGGTTAAGTTTGTTGATTATTATATATTTATTGTTTAACGACAATTTGTTTCTTATTATTAGTTTAGTGTGAATTAAGTATTGTTTAACGACAATAATGATTGGTCTGGCTCAATTACAATATCGAAGTTAGTTATAAATGATGTTCACGAGACGAGATTCTGTTGCAGAGTGCCTAGCACATTTCACAACGTTTCTTACATTTTCGTAAGATGCCATGCTACAAATGATTGCAGAGAGCGCGATTAAACTGGCGACCACTCCTAATTCTATTAGCTGCTAACCCTGGTTTTAGGTTTCCCACATTCGGCCGTCCTGACATGTCCTTCGACCCGAAGGAATCCCACACCTTCATAAGCTCGGCCACTGTTGAAGTTTTACAAGGCCCCTCACCATTCCCAGCCTTTTCTACTTCATACCTGCCGTGGTTGTTTACTTTAACTACCTTATAAGGCCCCAATTATTAACCCTTCAATTTCAAACCTGTTCCTGTTCCTGTTTTAATGGCAATCAAATCATTTTTCCTATACTGATGATCCATTTTCTTATTTGAATCGAACTCTTTTTTATTTTCTTCCTGCAGCTTCAGCATGTTTTCGAGGGCTTGCTCGCCCTATTTCGATCATCTTCAATTTTTTCGAACAAATTTTCCCTTATTAACTCATTCATTTCTAAGTTACTCGGCATACGAATTTCAAAACCTGTTAGAATTCGAAATGGAGAAATCTTAGTGCTTGTGCCGTATGATTTATGATCTCCCAACGTGCTTGTACCAATTTTCGAGACTCTCATGGCTCAACTTAGAGAGCATCGGTACCACAATTTTGTGTACCCTCTCTACTTGACCATTCCCGCTGGCACCCCAGTCGCTATCAGCAAATGTACATCATTCTGTTTCTCACAATAGTCTTTGAAAACATGTGACGTAAAGGCAGCACCACTATTAGAAATAATTCTCACTGGATTTCCAAACAAAGTAGCCTGCCTTTCTAAACAACTAACAACTTCATCAATTTCGAAAATCCATCAATGACAACTAGTATGTGGTTATAACGCTTGGTTGTCAGTTCCATTGGCCCTACATGATCGATGTGATAAGTGCACAATGGCTTATCTCCCTTATCTATAGGCGTCAGATACCCTTCTCTTTTGCCTGCCTTTGCATTTACAATAATGCATTCTAGCAGCTTTCTACAACTCGGAGGACCTCTTCTTTCAACTTCGGTATGTAGTACTCTTCTCTACTAGTTCCTGAGTTTTCTTCCAAGAAAAATGGCCCTGCCTATGTGCAATTTGAATGATCTCATTTTCCATTTTTGTACGGTACAACATTAAGCTCACGATATGGGTCTTTGAACAGAACTTGGTTATCGATATAGAAGTCTTCATAGCTCCTTTCTTTTACGATGTTATACACAGCCTTAGTCCACTCGCCCCTCAACTGCGCTTCTCTTAACCGATGTACAATGCTGTCCGTCAACACAAAGCAAGATACGCGACTTAGCGCATCGACATGACGCATTTTTGAACCAGACCGGTGTTCAATTTTAAAATCAAAGTCCTGCAAATATATTGCCCATCTAGACACTCGCAGAGGAACTTCCTTTTTCTTTAATGTCATAGTGTACGCATTGTAATCAGTTATAATTTTGAACTTTATGCCCTGCACATACACTCTCCACTTAACCAAAGCACCAATGACAGCCAAAACTTCCAATTCGTATGAATCGTACTTTTCTTTGCATGCTGTAGTCTTACGGCTCATGTACTGCACAGGATGAAACAAACGATCTTCTGGGTCCTTTTGAAGCAACACTCCTCCGAATCCAAACTTACTCGCATCTGTATGAATCTCAGTTTCTAACTTAGGGTTATATAACTTTAAAACCGGACCACTTATCAATGCTGTCTTTAATTGTTTAAATGCGTTATGCTGTAGCTCCAGGAATTCAAACTTGGCATCTTTTCTCAAAATATCTGACAACGGCTTAGCCATCACATGGCTTAGCCTTCTACAAATTTTCGAAAATACGATGTCAGCCCTAGGAAGTGCTGAACTGCCTTTTTGTCCCTAGGCATGGGAAAATTAGCAACTGCATGCGTCTTCTCCTCACTTGGCTTTATGGTACCATTCTGCACAATGTATCCCAAAAAGTTAACTTTCGTCTTTAGTAGCTGACACTTTGACCAATTTATACGTAAATCATTTTTTTCAGCAACGTTAAGCACTCTTGTCAGTTTGGCCACACCATTTTCTACGTCCTTGCTGGGTATAACGACATCGTCCATATAGACCACTGCGTACCCAGCCTGAATCAAATTACGCATAACAGCCATAATGAATCTGGTGAACACGGCCGGTGAGTTTGATATTCCGAAAGGAACATAAAGAAACTCATATTGCCCTTTTTGTGTCACAAATGACGTATATTTCTGTGAATTGAATTAGACTGGTATATGGAAAAATCCATTTGTCAAGTCCAAACTAGTAAAAACTGCCGCACCCTGTAATTTTTCTAAAACACAGTCCATTTGCGGCATCGAAAAATTATCCCGGATCACCTTTTCATTTAGTTTTCGGTAATCACAACACAACCGCTTTTTCCCATTTTTTCTTTGCCACCAGCACGATTGGAGACTCATACTCCGACACTTCACTTGCTTATCATCAATTTCTTGGTTACACGCTGTTATACGTCTTGGATGTTGATACACTGGCAGATCGTCTGTTAAAATAATCTTAATTTCAATTGGAGCACTAGGACTTCTAATTGGCTTATAATTCCGAACCAACTGATCAACCTTAATTATGACCGTCTTCTCCAAGTGAACCAAATCCATCGCACTAGCTTGTCCAACCTGCTTGAATCTTAACATACACATGTTTCTGAATTCGTTGATAAGTTCATCGCACGAACCTTTCTCCTTGCTAACTGCCTTAGATTCTCCTTTATTTCGCTTTTTAGTTATATTTGTTAGCTCCGTACTAGTCTTAGTCACCTTCAGATCTACCATATTTAAAATGGTCCTGCCCAGACTTTCACCAATACCTGTCCGACACTTAGCACAACCGGTTAACTGCCCAATTCCTAACTTCGAGAAAACACATATACGCAAGAGACACAACTCTGCTCCAGTGTCAAAAAGTCCTCGAAACTTTACGCTGCAACAAACAATATCTTTTAACTCAAGATCTTTTAACTAAGCATCCATATTTATTTGCTGAAGAATATGAACCGCGAGCTTTTTCATACGTTTCCATATGCACCTTCAACTGCTTGATTGTTTTTGCTTGATATAGTAACGACTTGTTTGATGTTATATCCGGTAACCTTCCACAAAATATTCTATCAGTCTTTCATCATCGAGATCTATAGGTTTTGCGATTTCCATGGGAGCGTACAAAAATTCTTGCAGCGTCTCACCTTTCTTAACTGACACATTATCTGAAGCATCACTATCCTCTTCAAGATTAAAGTGTGCGATTAGTCTTGCTTGTAAATCAGCTTTAAGCCCAGTGGTACTCAATTGCAACTCTGCTAGCTTTTGTCTTAACTCTTCAACTCTAAGCCTTAAAATCTCGTTTCTGTCCATCTTACAAAAGTGGTATTAATCGACAATTTTACTGAAACCAAAGATATTTAAATAGCTAGTGTTAGTTAACAGCTTATTTGGCTGTTACAGCGCAATGTTAAATAACAGAGTCTTAACAGCTGCTCGTGTCACCGTCCGTGACTACACGCTTCTCCGCCAAAATGTGCATGCGTCGCACAAGCTTGCCGACTCCAACACAAATGTTAGTTTCTGTCTGTTCTTTTGCGGAGATCCTACGCACCGGCCTTCTCACCTGCGTTCCGCAACTTAGCAGCACTCTTCTTCGTTATTCTTATGCACCGGCTTTCTCGCCTGCTTACCAGCAACACAACAGCTTTCTGTTCCGTTTCTTACGCACCGGCCTTCTCGCCTGCGTTCCAGCAAAACAACAACTTTTCTGTTCCCTTTCTAACAGCACTCGTTGATCGCTCTGACTCTGCCGCGTTAATTCTTGCCGTGGTGTGTCTGTCTATGCACACACGCACACGTCTTCACACATGCACATACGCAACGCTTCTCGAAATTTCCTTCACCGCCTGTTCGTGTGGCGTCTATCTCCGTCTCTCTCGCACTTGTACTGCACTGCTGCTCGCGCCTTTCAGCCTTGAACGTCTTAAAATGTTTTTAACAAATTTTTCCTAGCCTTCCTCTTGCAGAACATCCACTTTTCACAATACTCGATTTTTAATTATAATTTTAGGCCAATCCCGGATGAGCCCCCATTTGTGAGTTCCAAAACTTATTCTCTTTAGAACGGTTAAGTTTGTTGATTATTATATATTTATTGTTTAACGGCAATTTGTTTCTTATTATTAGTTTAGTGTGAATTAAGTATTGTTTAACGACAATAATGATTGGTCTGGCTCAATTACAATATCAATGTTAGTTATAAATGATGTTCACGAGACGAGTTTCTGTTGCAGAGTGCCTAGCTCATTTCACAACGCTTCTTACATTTTCGTAAGCTGCAAAGCTACAAATGAGAGCAGAGAGCGCGCTAACACTGGCGACCACTCCTAGTTCTTTTAGCTGCTAACCCACATACATTTGAACAAAGCCACATCGTTTTACAACACTTCCCTTATTCCTTGTTATTAGTGATCTAAAACGAAAATCAAAGCATCGATTTTTAGCTCATCAATTTTTACCTATGCGATGCTTCCAGATCTTTACTCGATTTTTATTATGTTCACAAAGTGAAACTAGAATATTGGGTTTGTGCAACGTCCGTCTTGCTGTCGGGCCGTCTGCCCGGATGAACGCAAATTTTTCCGGCGCTATTAAAGCTAGAGTTGAGAAACTTTTCGCAAAATTTGCAGAAAATAGGAAACTATACCTTTCAAATGTTTGTTGCAGTTGATCTGCGAAAGCTTTTTGAGAGTGTGCATGCCAAATACCAATTTTCCCCATTTGGTTGCTCCAGAATATTTCAAATCACCGATGTCCCAGCATTAAGTTGCACTTAGACCTATAAGTGTGTTAAGTTTAGGAAATAAATAAAAAAAAAATTTTAATTTAAATAAACAGTACAAAAAATCCGTTGACAAAGCGAGACTTGACACTCCGCCTCTGATAGCGCGCCAGGCAATACCTATACCACAGAGCTACCGCAACATTCTAATTGTCTTTGTGAAAATCTGAGCTTAGAAACACAAATGCACAAACAATCGCTTGAGAATTCGAAAAAGAGCTCACGCATATGAATGTGCATATAAGTACATATGTATGTATGCATGAGTGCATTCGCATGCAGAAAACGTCTGAGCTTGGCGCTTGCCACCACGTGGTTTGCCAATATACAAATACATTTTCTTCAATAACTTCTATGGTTTTCAATCGATTTGGATGAAATTTGAAATTTAAAAATTTTTTTTAACACATTCTTTTTGTACTGTAAAACATCTATATTTTGACATTTGAAGCCTATTCAACAAAATTTGGTGGCTCTGGCTCTTATAGTTTCAGAGATATGCTCATGTAGCTGCGCTTGGCCCCCACTATGGAAAGTTAATTCTTTAATAACTTATAAATTAAGAATAGGCTCGTTATGAAATTTGCCTATGCACACACGCACACGTCTTCACACATGCACATACGCAACGCTTCTCGAAATTTCCTTCACCGCCTGTTCGTGTGGCGTCTATCTCCGTCTCTCTCGCACTTGTACTGCACTGCTGCTCGCGCCTTTCAGCCTTGAACGTCTTAAAATGTTTTTAACAAATTTTTCCTAGCCTTCCTCTTGCAGAACATCCACTTTTCACAATACTCGATTTTTAATTATAATTTTAGGCCAATCCCGGATGAGCCCCCATTTGTGAGTTCCAAAACTTATTCTCTTTAGAACGGTTAAGTTTGTTGATTATTATATATTTATTGTTTAACGGCAATTTGTTTCTTATTATTAGTTTAGTGTGAATTAAGTATTGTTTAACGACAATAATGATTGGTCTGGCTCAATTACAATATTAATGTTAGTTATAAATGATGTTCACGAGACGAGTTTTTGTTGCAGAGTGCCTAGCTCATTTCACAACGCTTCTTACATTTTCGTAAGCTGCAAAGCTACAAATGAGAGCAGAGAGCGCGCTAACACTGGCGACCACTCCTAGTTCTTTTAGCTGCTAACCCACATACATTTGAACAAAGCCACATCGTTTTACATCACTTCCCTTATTCCTTGTTATTAGTGATCTAAAACGAAAATCAAAGCATCGATTTTTAGCTCATCAATTTTTACCTATGCGATGCTTCCAGATCTTTACTCGATTTTTATTATGTTCACAAAGTGAAACTAGAATATTGGGTTTGTGCAACGTCCGTCTTGCTGTCGGGCCGTCTGCCCGGATGAACGCAAATTTTTCCGGCGCTATTAAAGCTAGAGTTGTGAAACTTTTCGCAAAATTTGCAGAAAATAGGAAACTATAACTTTCAAATGTTTGTTGCAGTTGATCTGCGAAAGCTTTTTGAGAGTGTGTTTTCCCCATTTGGTTGCTCCAGAATATTTCAAATCACCGATGTCCCAGTGTGTTAAGTTTAAGAAATAAATAAAAAAATAAAAATAAAAATTTTAATTAAAAAAAACAGTACAAAAACTCCGTTGACAAAGCGAGACTTGACACTCCGCCTCTGATAGCGCGCCAGGCAATACCTCTACCACCGAGCTACAGCAACATTCTAATAGTCTTTGAGAAAATCTGAGCTTAGGAACACAAATGCACAAACAATCGCTTGAGAATTCGAAAAAGAGCTCACGCATATGAATGTGCATATAAGTACATATATATGTATGTATGAGTGCACTCGCATGCAGAACACGTCTGCGCTTACCGCTTGCCACCAAGTGGTTTGCGAATATACAAATACATTTTCTTCAATAACTTCTTTGTTTTTCAATCGATTTGGATGAAATTAACGCATTCTTATTGTACTGTAAAACATCTATATTTTGACATTTGAAGCCTATTCAACAAAATTTTGTGGCTCTGGCTCCTTTAGTTTCAGAGATATGCTCATGTATCTGCGCTTGGCCCCCACTATGGAAAATTAATTCCATAATAACTTCTAAATTAAGAATAGGCTCGTTATGAAATTTGCAGGACGTAACAAGACCGTTAAAATCTGTGTACAACCGAAACCGTCTGTTGTCCTTGATTTGGGAATTTTTTTTATATGGGGTGGCAAATGGGTGGAGTTATCCAAAATCCGAAAAACAAAAATTTTTTGGCTCTAGCTCTTCTAGCTTATGAGATATGCTCAAAAAACCTTTTTATCCATTTTCAATGGGTTCAGGGTATAACAATAATTAGTTCCACTTAGCAGCAACTCTGCAAATCACTTCTATTCCCTGCCCAGCATGATTTTGTAAAGAGTCGGTCAACTGCGACCAACTTGCTTGAATTTAAGTCACTGGTATATGATACTTTTTTGACAAAATCAAACTGATGTCATTTACACCG